>PVHY01001424.1:98402-159749 GCA_004024945.1 Uropsilus gracilis | reverse complement strand
TTGGTCTATAGCTTTCTTTCTTGGTGCTGTCCTTGTTTGGTTTTGGTATGAGTGTGATGTTTGCTTCGTAGAATGTGTTTGGGAGCTTCCCTTCTTTCTCAATTTTTTGGAAGAGTTTTAATAGTATAGGTGTTATTTCCTCTCTGAATGTCATGTAGAATTCATTTGTAAAACCATCTGGTCCTGGGCTTTTGTTTTTTAATGATTCAGTCTACAGTTGACCCTGGGAATAATCTGTGTGCCCTTGAGAAAAATTTGGTGTTTTGGGTGTGTAGTGTCTTATGGATGTCTTTTAGGCCTATGTGGTCTAGATCATTGTTTAGGGCTATTGTGTCCTTGTTTATTTTTTTCCTTGTTGATTGGTCCATTGATGAGAGTGGAGTATTGAAGTCTCCTACCACATACATATTTTCTCTGATGTCTGATTTTAGGGACAACAAAAATTGTCTAAGTATTTCGGGGCTCCCTCATTTGGTTGGTATGTATTGGTGAGTGTTATATCTTCCTCGTATATTGTCTCCTTGATCATTATATACTGTTCATCCATGTCTCTTGTCACCTTTATTAGCTGAAAGTCTATATTATTTAAGAATGCCTACCTCTTCTTTTGGTTTCCATTTTCTTGTAGAATTGTTTTCCAGTCTTTTACTTTGAATCTGTTTATCTTTGGAACTTAGGTTTGTTTCCCGAGGAAGTAAAAGGTTGAATTCTGTTTCCTAATCCAACATGCTACTCTGTCTTTTTATTGGTGAGTTTGTTCCGTTAACATTTAGGATGACTTTTAATATATGGGAGTCTGTTACTGCCATAACATTGTTTTGTAGGGTTTTTTTTTTTATCCGTGTTAAGTTCTTTTTGTTCAATCCTTTCTTGTTTTGGAGTTTAATGTGCTTTGTAATACTTCTTGGAGTGACACTTAATACTAGCAAGTTCCCAGAGATTTTGTCTTAGCATATCCTTATTTTGCCCTTATAAAGTAGGGTAAGCTTTGCAGGAGAAAGTATTCCTGGCTGACATTTTTTGTCTTGGAGTATTTTGAATATGTTGTTTTATTGTCTTCTTGCCTGTAGCATTTCTTTGGGGAAGTCTGATGTTAGCCTAACTGGTTTTCCTTTATAGGTTATCTGTTCCCCCTAGTCAGCTTCATTATTTTTCCTTTGTTTTGGACTCTTGGAAGCTTTACTATAGTGTCTGTCTATAAATTTCCTTTTATTAAGGAAGTTTGACAGTTTTTTAGCTTTATGTATATGTCTATTTTCATTTTCTTTTTTAATGTTCAGGAAGCTTTCCTTGAATTGCTTTTCTGTTTCCTTCATTCTTTGCTCTCTGTGATTCCTAACACTCTTATATTTCCTTCCTCCATGGTGTCAGATAATTCTTGAAGTGTTTTTTCATTCTTTTTCCTTTGTATCACTTTATTTTTCTAGTTTAGTTTTTTTCATATTTGCTTCTTTGAGATTACTAAATCATTCTTCGATATCATCTATTCTATTTACATGACTTTTTCCACAATTTATCATCTCTTCTTTGATTTTTTACATCCTGCAGTTCCTTTATTTTCTTAAAGTTTCAATATCGATCTTTTATTTGTTGATATTTCTTGTGGCATTCATTTCCTTTTCTGCATCTTCTTATATATCTCTAATTTCTTTTTTGAGTTTTTGGTATTCTAATTCCTTGACTTTCTTAATAATAGAAAGTTTTTTTCCAACATTTTACAATATGTTCATATATTAGTTTATCATGCTGTATATTTTATTATTATTTTAATTAATTTTATTTTTGTATATATATATGTATATGTGTTGTGTACCCCAGGGTTTTCCCATTCCTTAACATCCATTAATCATCTTAATCTTTTGTGCCCTCCGCCTCCCCCATTTTACCCCCTCTCCCACTCTTGCTCTGTTGTTCAGTTCTATTGATTGTTTCTAATTTTTCTTATTTGTTTGTTTGTTTTTCCCTATTTCTTTCATATAAGTGAGACTATCCCATATTTCTCTTTTTCTTTCTGCCTTATATCTGCTAATATTGTTAGGGAACTGTGGCCCCTAATAATGGTGGTGCTGCATTAAAATAGCAGCTATTGTTCATTGGTGGGTGGAGACTTGGAGAAGGGAAGACATACTTTCTCATGATAGGATTAGTATTAGGGGATTTAAAGGAGAGAAAAGACACAGAACTAGGGAGGAAGGTGCAGAGAGCAAAGGAGCAGGGAAGCTGGAAGGACTCAAAGCTTCCTCGGCCATGTGCCACAGCAGGGCCCTTTCCTGGGTGGATATGCCCAGAGAAGCATGTTGGAGAAACTTGTAACTTGTATATGCTGACTTGGAAATTGAATGCTTGAAAACTTGGTTTAACTTTGAAACTGCAAAGCTTGGAAATCTTCTGGAGAACTGAAGAGAATTTGCTGTGTTGCAGTTTTCAGCGTGAGATATCTATCTGAAGTGCTTGTTGTGTTGCTGTATCGAGTGAGTTTTGCTGATGCTGGGCCACTGTGGACTTTGGAGTTGGAACTGAAAGAATGTTGGAGCTGTGCGTTTTGGAAAAGAAGTGATGATGCCATCCTGGTTTTCCTTGTTACATTTGAATCTCCTGCTTTTGAAGGAGGATCACTGACGCCATCTCTTGACTTTTTTGGCTTGGAGTGAATGGAGCTGTATTTTTGAAGAAGGAGTGGCAGCGCCATTTTAACTCCTTTATCTGACTTAAGATGGGGTAGCCACCATTTTGTGAACACACATGCCTGTTGGCAGCCATGTACTCTTTGGACTAGAGATTGGACTGTGTGGTAAGATTACCAAAGGGGTTCCATTGTATCCCTCAGTGGCTCTTGTCTAATTTGTCTTTTAATAAGTAAATTTGTTTTTGTCTCCCTCTTATAGTTTATGTGGTCTTGCTAATACATGTGTGGGCTGGGAAGAACCTGGTGTGTGGCTGGCTTTAAAAAGCCTGTTGCTCTCCTTTGTAAGTTTGGTTAAGCACCCCATTTTGGCTGTTTTCTCACCCAATATCAATATGAGTCCTTCTAGCTCCATCCATGTTGCTGCAAATGACATGTTCGTCCTCTTTGATTGATGCATAATATTCCATTGTGTACATACCACATTTTTTTCAGCCATTCATCAGTTTTGGGGCATTTGGGTTGTTTCCATATCTTGGCAATTGTAAGCAGAGCTGCAATAAACATGCATGTACAAGTGTCCTTTTTAATTAGTGTTTTCATATCCTTTGGGTAGATTCCCAGTAGTGGGATTGCTGGGTCGAATGGTAATTACACTTTCAACTGTTTGAGGGTCCTCCATAAAGTCTTCCACAGTGGTTGGACTAGTTTGCACTTCCACCAGCAGTGTAGGAGAGTTCCTTTTTCTTTGTATCAGTGCCAATACTTGTTGCCTTTTTTTTTAAATGGGCCATTCTTACTGGTATAAGATGGTATCTCAGTGTGGTTTTAATTTGTATTTCCCTGATTATTAGTGATGTGGAGCTTTCTTTCATATGCCTATTGGCCATCTGTATTTCCTCTTTGGTGAAGTATCTTTTTAGTTCTCCCCATTTTTTGACTGGGCTTTTTGCTTTGTTTTTGATGAGTTGTGTGAGCTCTTTGTGTATCTTTGTTATCAGAACCTTATCACTTGTCTGGGGGGCAAAAATTTTCTCCCAGTGGGTTGGGTTTCTTTTTGTTTTGTTTATTGTCTCTTTTGCTATACTGAAGCTTTTTAGTTTGATGTAGTTCCCAGCTGTTTATGTTTTCCTTCATTTTTTTGCCAGCTATGGATGTTTCCAGAAATAGATTTCTGAAGTGAAATTTATGGAGGGTTTTGCCCAGGTTTTCTTCTATGTATTTTATGGTTTCAGGTCTCACATTCAAGTTCTTTTATCCATTTTGAGTTGATTTTTGTATAAGGTGTGAGGATGTTATATTGGTTTATTTTTTTGCATGTTGTGGTCCCGTTTTCCCAGCACCATTTAATGAAGAGGCTGTCCTTGTTCCAGTGTATGTTTTTTGCCTCTTTGTCAAAGATTAGTTGACCATATATGTGTGGGCACTCAGTTATTTCTAGGCACTCAGTTCTGATCCCTTGGTCTATTTGTCTGTTTTGTACCAGTACCATGCTATTTTAATTATTATGACTTTGTAGTATAGTTTGAAGTCTGGTATTGTATACTTCCAATAATGGAAATTTTGAGTTCTTCATTTGTAAAGAAGAAAAATTCTTTCACCTCAGTGTTTTTGCCTTCTAGAGATTGTTTTCCTTTCTTGTGGTGTATTGTTCCCCTGATGACTTGCTTGACCATTTATAGTTTTCCTCCTCTCCATTACTTGCTTTTGAGTTTGCTCTGCTATAGATGGGGTGTCTACTGGGCATGAGTGTCCCTCCCACAACCCTCCCCTACTGTTCTGGGTATCTCCTGTCCCCTGGTAGTGGAGACAGTAGTTGGGGCCTTCACCAACATGGGTTCAAGTAGGAGTGGGACTAGTGGTGCTGGCTGTAGGACAGCTGGTGCTGGTGGGGGTGGGGTGGGGTGATCTCTACCTATATTTTTAAAAGACTTTTCTTTTTTTTCAGGGGTGAATGTTGAATTGATCAGAAGCCTTTTTTGGGAAACTTTTCAGTTGATTATATGCCATCACTTTGCCCTATTATTAATTTAAAGAATTTTATTGATAGATTTCTCAATATTTCTTCATTTTCCTGGAGTAATTTTACTTTTTCATAATGTATCATTTGTTTTAATAATTGGCTAAATTCATTTTACTAAGGTTTGATCTTTGTTCTTAGCAAAAATGCATTTTTATCCTTTTTTGACAAGCTTTGCTATCAAGATTATTCTAATCTTCATTTTGTTCTGTTTTTGAAATAAGTTATATAACTTGGGACTATGTGTTCTTTCAGTTTTTATGAAAGAACTTTTCCTAAGACCATCTAGATTTGGTGAATTTTGAGAAACATGTCTTTCTTAGTCTTAAAATTATTCAATGATTATTGAGTTGTTCCTTTCCCCCCCTTTTATGAGTTAATTTTAGTGTTATGCAACTTCCTAATATTGAATCCATTTTATTGATAAAAATATTCTTGGCCTGAGTTGTGCATGACATGTTTTCTTAGAACTTTTAAATTTCGGAAACTGATTTCTCAACACTAATTGACTCTGTGTGTGTTTTCTGTTTCTTTTTCAGTCTTGCCAGACTTATTTACTCATTTATTATTCTTTTTACAGAATGAACTCTTAGTTATTTCAACTCTCTAGGATTGTTGGGTTGCTTTCCTTTTCATTTTTGATTAGTTAATTTATGGTTTTAGAAAAATAATTTTTCTTGTATTTTAAAATATATATTTTTTGTTTCTTAAATTAGGTGTTTGTTTTTAATCTTTCAAATGAAGGTTTTCATATTATATATATATATATATATATATATATATATATATTTCTCTTAGTATGCTCCCAAACCTCTCCATTGCTAAAAGCAAAGTTATATATTTTCAGCAGCTCCTGGCACTGCTGATCATTTCTTCCTCTTTGAAACATTTTCTTCTTTTGGTTTCAGGGCCTACCCATGTTTTCTTCCTGCTGCATTGGCAGCTCCATTTAATTAATGCTAAAATCTTTTATTTGTTCCTTGTTTTTTCTTCTCTTCTTGTTCAAGAGCCCCCAAATCCAGTTCTTCAATCTCTTTGCTTTTCAGTGGTGATCTTTCTTAGCCTTGTGATTTTATATACCCTCTGTGGAGGTTGTGATACATTAATTTGTTTGGTCTAGTCTTTTTTATAAGAACACAGACTTACATATCAGCTTAATATATCACATGGATATCTTATGGGCATTTCAAATATATCATGTTCAAGACAACTCCTTATCATTCCTGAAAACTGTTACTGTTATTATATTGTTATCTATCATTTCAACCTCATCCTTCCAGTTGCTCATGCCTCAGGTTTTAAATTCACACATGACTTTCTCTGTCCTATGTCTGCTGGTCAGTAAACAAGGTGACTCACCTTAAAAAATATGTCAATTCATTTGTTTCTTATCTCCTCACTGCTGTCACTCAACTGTGGTCCAAGCTACCAGATCTTTCACTTGATTTATTAGTTTATCTTCCACACTGGTCTCTCTATTTTCATTCTTGCCATTACCATGATTATTCTTAACATAGAAGCTAGAATTAATCTGTTAATGCATAAGTCAGATGTCTCTTCCTTACTCAAAAACTTTTATGCTCTTTGGCCTACTTCTTCCAAAGGTCAATGCTAGTTATACAGGTCTTCTTATAAATTAAAGCAAAGGCTCCCCTTTCTCTAGGATCAGATTTTGAACATAGAGATATGGCTGTAAGTGGGCTTGATTTTACTACCTATTTACCTCCATGACCCAGTATACCTTTGTCTAGTGAACAGCCTGTGTAAACATGTATAGTGTTCATACTCTTCCATTTGTCTTCCTCCCCCTCAACACCTCAGTAATTATTACTCTTCTCTATTATCTGCTACAACTGCTCTGACATACTCTTTTTTTAGACAGTTGATTGCATGCTCCTTTCCCTCCTCCATATTTTTTGTTAGTGATGCCTTTTTAACTACTTTTTAAAAAAATTGTAACCTTCCCTTCTATTCCCAACTGCTCATCCCTACTGTATTTTCCTCCATGCCACTTAGTACCTTCTAAAATTCTATATAGTTTACTCATTTATTTTTGACTATAAAAATATTTTGTTTATGTTTATTTAAAATATTTAAACATAAATTTTAAAATATTTATGTTTGACTTTCCTCCTTGAAGGTAAACTCAACATGTTCAGAAATTTTTGTTGTGTTTATTCACTAAACAATGATAAATAAATCTATAGTATCTGAAACAATGCCTAGTATTCATTGTGTATGTTTTTTCTATGAGCTTATGATTTTGGCTGCAACCCATAGATTTTTTTATATATGCTATTATGTTTTAAGTAGTCCCTAAGTAAATGTACAAGGAGCTAAAGTACATGAAATCAAGCTGATATAAATAAATTAGAGACAATTGCTTACTAGGTAGTTAGAATGAGAATTTTTAGCTTGAGTTGAGGCATAAGTGGTCAGAGATGACAGAGTAATTGGATAGCAATAAGTATCTGAGCAGAGATAATAGGACTAATTTTCCTGAATCTAAACAAGATACTGTTGTATGTGCTTGTTTTCACTTAAAAACATTTGTTTCATTTCTGTGTTTGTAAGTTTCTGAACCAGATATAACAGTAGCTCTGAAGAAGGAATGGTGCTGGGAATATGAATTATTCTAGCCATACCGATTTATACTCCAGTTCCTAGATAGAGCAGTGTGATGTGTGAGTATATGTGTGGGGTGGGGAGTAGGTTTAGTCTTAGTCCCTTAATCCCTGATTAATATAGACTAGAGACTATTGACTCCAGGTCTTTGAGAGAACGTTTCTTGGATTAGGACATCTAAACAGCTTAAATGCTAAATTACTGAGAACTACCTATAAACTATAGGCTTAGTTACCTATAAAATATGCTTATTTAGATGCAGTTAATTTGTGCTTATATGAATATATCAATACATAACATTTGAAAACTGATCATTTAATGAACTATTTAATAAGGTTATTAAATATAAGTTGGCTAGTTATATAGTTAAACTTTATTGTTTAATCAATTCTGCTAACAAGCAAGCTGGATTAGGTGGTTCACTGACTTTCAGAGAATATTTTCACTGTGTAGATGAGAGCACTTGCCTGGATGCTATTCCCAGTGTGCATCTGAGCTGTTAGGTGTCAGATACTAGCAAGTTTGCCCAAGCCCTGTTACCAGACATTATTCACAGCATGAGGCCTGTTGTACAGATGACTTTCTTTTCCTTCAGGGAAAATGAGTTCATTATTTAGAAAACAATACGTGTCATGCAGCTTCCAGGAATCTCAAGTGTTTTGCTTAGAATGAAAAAAAATATATTAACACAAGTATTTGGAAGTCAAGCTCTGGGTGGCTTCCCCCCCAAATAACTACAAGACTTTATGAATCCAGATTCTTTGGTTTGTAAGTAACAGAAATAGATACTGACTACCATATGCAAAGAAAATGTATTGGACACAGGGCTATGCCTTGGGAAAGATATAAACTAAGGATTTAGTAGCAGGAGTTTGTAGAAATCTGCTGTCAATGTACTCTGTTGCAAAAAATCCTAGTTTCAGTTTAAAACCTCTAAATTTGAGCTGGATGCCGGTGACACGTGCCTGTAATTCCAGCGCTGGGGCCTGAGGCCAGGGGTTGCTTGAGTCCATGGGTTTGAGACTACCCCAGGCAACATAATGAGATCTAGTCTCAAAAAAAGAAAAATAGCTGGGCATGGTGGCATGTGCCTTACTCCCAGCTACCTGGGAGACTGAGGCTAGGGATCACTTGAGTCCCTGGATTCGGGACTATCCCAGGTAACACAGTGAGACCTAATCTCTAAAATTAAATAAATAACCCCCCCCCCAAATTCTCAGAGAATTGGATAGACCTGACTCAGACCATTGTTTGAGTTCACTCATGGACCAGTCAGTTAGGCTGGGGTATCTTGCTTTTAATCCAGATAATGCAACAGGGGTCCCAACTCATGTGGTTTTTGGTCCCTGAAGAAGTGAGATAAGCATGTACTCAAGACATTTTACCATAGGGTATTTTACCTTTGAAATATTTTCTTTTTTTTCCTACTTTTTAAAACCTTGGTGAATTTTTGTCCCTGTCATTGTTTGGGGAAGAAGAAAACACTTGATCAGTGATTTTAAAGAAGTTGAATCAGTGTCAGCAATTTTACTTAATCCAGTGACATCAGTCTTTGGGTAGTTCCTTTTGTGACCTTTGTTCATCAAGTCTTTTTTATATTTCTTTTTTCTTCTATTGCTCTTTTAAAAAATTTATGCATGTAGGTTCTGATTATTATAAACCTTTGAATGAACTTGGCATGAAATAAAGGGAATGTGTGGATCATTGAAACATGACAGTCTGTCCCCTAACTTGGGTTTATTGTCTTAAACATCTCAGCAGATCTATTACTGTCTTTGTATTAGAGGAACATTTCTCCTCTCTTGTCTTCTCTCCCTTACCTTTTTCCCCTGACTTTTGTGTTCATTGTTTTCTAATCTAAAAATAATTTTTAAAATCATCTATATATGCCCCCAAATATGTAAAAACTATTTAGTACAAACCTAGCTGAATAGGAAAATAGCTGTTACTATTGTTAGAAGAAACTTTTGGAAAAAAATAAACTGAACGAATCCCTTGTACATAGTTTATAAGAGACAATTTTGGAGACGTATTTAGGCAAAGATCTGAACAAATCTTGGGAAAGTCTTAACAGCTGGCAGGTCAGAGTATAAGCCATGGATGTCTAGAGGAATAATGGGTGGAGAGAATGAGATACTCTGTTTCTGCTTCCTCTCTATAGCCAACCTCAGCACTCAAGATACATAAAGAGTGATGATTTTTAAAGGTGTGGTTCTTTAATTAGTAGCTAGCATCAGTATCATCTGAGAACTTGTTGAAATCCCAAAGTCAAGATTCTCTAGGGTTAGGACCCAAAAGTCTGTACTTTAACCAACCCTCCAGTTAGATGCATGCTAAAGACTGAGATATAGTGAATAAAAGGATCCTTTCTACATGTCCTCAGCAGATCCAATGATAGGACAGAGAGAGGAAAGCAGGAGTTCAATTAATTTGCATATGGACAAGATGGTCCAGTATAGATAATAACAGACCTCAGGCTCACTAGGCATTAAGTGCATAGTACAAGTGGGTATCTGAGTGATGACAGTCCTCAACAAAACTGTATTTTAGTTACACTATTTTTACCTGGATGATTGTCCTCCAAATCTAAGATTTCCCTTTGTCATTCTACCTTGAGATTACCTTCCAGTCTCACCTTTTTCCTTTCCTTGGTTTCTTCCCTTTTGTTGGTTTTCTCTCTTGTTTCAACGTGAAACTCAATGTTCAGTAGCTTCTTACAAAAGAGCACATGTATGTATGTATTTTTTGATTTCTGCAGTATCAATTCATTATTCATACTTAATTACTTCGTTGACTTTAAAGGAATGTTGAAGGCATTGCCCCATTCACTGTACTTCAGTTTTCTTGCTTACAGTGTTGTTGACAAGTCTAAACTCAACTGATTCCTATTTCCTTTTTTCTATATGACTTGCTTTCTTCTCTCTGAAGTATGCAGAATTTTCTCTTTGTCCCCAGAGTTACACAATTTCACAAAATTATGGGTTGATCTGGTTTTGCTTTTTTTAAATATAGGTATTTAAAATTAATTGTGCCTTGACTCTTTAAATCTGGAAACATATTCTGTGGCCAGGGATACTTTCCTGTTTCATTCTTTTATTCTTTCATTTGTCTTTGTACTCTCTAAAATTCCTATTTGAGTGCTTTGAATGTAGTTTCTCCTAGACTGGCTGCCTATCAATTCTTTTTTCATGTTTTAATTCTTTATTATTGGCCGGGCATGGTGGTGTGTGCCTGTAAGCGGCAGCCTAGGAAGCCGCGGCGGGGACCAGGGATCGTGGTTCGAGTCCCTCCTGGGGCAACGTAGTGAGACCTAGTTCCAAAAAATTAGCTCAGCATGGTGGTGCACTTCTGTAATCCCAGCTACATGGGAAGCCGAGGCTGGGGATTGCTTGAGCCTGCAATTTCACAGGCAAAAATAGCGAGACCTAGTCTCAAACAAAAACAAAAACAAAAACTTTATTATTCTCGTAATTTTCTTTTTTTATATGCTCCTATTTTTAAAATTGAGATAACATTAGTTGACAACACTGTATAGGTTGTATAGGTTTCAAGTGTCCAGTTTCTCACCTCAGCAACTGTATATTTCATACCACATCCCCCACCATTTACCACCAAGTTACTCCCTCCTCACTCCAGACCCTCTGGTAACCATTTTGCTGTTGAAGTCTAAAGGTTTGTCTTTCTTTTGTTGTGCTTGTTGGGTTGTTTTATATTCCACAAATGACTGATTATCCAGTGTTTGTCATTCTCCTTTTGACTTATTTGACATTATTTCTCCTATTTCACTTAGTGAGTAAATTTCATATGTCACTCATCTTATGTTAGAATGCCCATCCATGTTGTAACAAATGGCAAGGCTTCATCTTTTTTTTTAATGACCTAATAATGGTGTTCCACTGTATATGTATAATATATATATATATGTGGTATATCTTCTTAATCCATTCATCTTCTTAATCCATTCATCAGTTGAGGACCATTTGCTTATTTTATCTTTGCTATTGTGGATAATCCAGCAAGAGCATTTTAAGTTAGTGTTTTCATGTTTGTTGGGTAAACATCCAGAAGTGGGGTACTGGATTTCATGGTAGTTCTTTTAGTGTTTTTAGGAACCTCCCCATTGTTTTCCAAAGTAGCTATACAAATTTACATTTCCACCAACAGCACATGAATTTTCCTTTTCCTTCACTTCCTCACCAACATTTATTATTTCTCGACTTTTTCATACTAGTCATTCTGTCTGCTGTGATCTGGAATTTCATTGTGGTTTTGGTTTGTATTTCCCTAATGATAAGCAATATAGAGTGTCTTTTCATGTGTCTGTTCACCATCTATATGTCTTTGGTGGAATGCCAGTTTAGATCTTCTGCCCATTATTTAAATCAGCTTGTATGGTTTTCTTCTTGAGTTACATATATTATTTATGTACTTTTGATATTAGCCCCTTACTTTTTCTTCACCCCTTGGTTTGTAAATATTTTTTCCACTCATGAGGTTCCTTTTGTTATAATAATGACTTTATAGTCCTCCATTCCTGTTGTAGGGATGCAGTGTTCTCTCATGCATATATTGTTGGGAATGTAGACTGTTTCAGACATATGAAAACAGTATGGAGGTTTCTCAAAAGACTGGAAATAGATGTGCTATATGACCCAGTAATTCAACTCTTGGGTATCAGAAGAATATAAAAACACTAGTTTGAAGCAAAGCATGTCCTGCCATCTTTATTGTAGCACTATGTACAATAACTGCAGTGTTAAATAGTCTAAGTACCCAGAAGCAAATGAGTAGGTCAGGAAGATGAGGCATAGACACATTATGGAATACTACTCAGCTACCAAAAAGATGAATGTTTACCTTTTTTGGCAACCGAGGTGGAGCTGGAAGGACATTTCGCTAAGTGAAATAAGTGAGGAGAAAAGCAAATACCTGTTGAAGTCAGGTATATGTAGAATGTAGAAACATCAGAAAAGGTTGAATAAAACCTAGCTACAAACTAACTCTAAAAAACTAACTCTAGACCTGAAGCTTCCAAAGGCATAGGGAGAGGGAAAAGAGCAAGAAAAAAATAGAGAAGGAAGCATAATGGGCTATGGTAGTGAACTGTGGATGTTTTAGTGGTTGGTTGCTGTGCTAACAACACCTGAATGGGGAGATGTTATGCTTCTAAAACACAGATAATAAAATAAGCCAATGTTATTACTTCAATTAGAAATAAATGGAAACCAAAAAAATAAATGAATAAAAAATGAAAATCTTATGTTCTGCAAGATCATGCTCTAATGTAGGACTTTTAGAAAAAATAGGATTGGGAGATTAAACATTTTCTCAAATTCCTAAAGTTTTGTAATTAGTGTAATATAAAGCTAATAAAAATCTAATAAAGAAAAACAATAACAAATCTCATGTATTTGCTTCCTGAGTCATTCACCAAATTCTTTGTAGCTTTCAGCTGATCTATGGGTTTGTGAGTCTAATTGCTCCTGACAGTAATTTGTGTCCAAAATAAAACATCTGAATTGATCCAGGTATTTCATCATTGATTTTTTTTCATATCGAGGAAATTCCTTTACAGTCCTGATATATACATTCTCACTTCCCTCAAATGGTCAATGTAGTGAAAAATACAGCGATCTTGAAGTAACTAAACCAGATAATACCTATAGGAAAGGGTTTTAGCCTTAAAAAAAAAGGGGGGGATTTTACATATTAAAGACATTTTGAGAAATCTTGCCTCATGGAAGCTTCAAGGTGATTGGGAGAGACCATTTGAACCTACACAATTTTGCATTGTATAGTATTATTTCCCTAATTACCAAATCATGTAAGAATTAGATGTCATCAAATTAATATGTGTTATGTCTAAGTAGACTATAGTAGACTTTACTTCTGTGGGCCGTTTCTCCTCCTAGTACTTGTTGCTATACTTTAAATATCCTTTGAGCGGTCTCTCAGAATACTGACAATTTCTCTGGGGAGAATATGTTCTATGTAGGCTCTATCTATTCCTCCCACATCTCCATCCAGCCTCCCCAGCTTTTGGATGATGTGCTTGTAGACTGCAACTCTGTTCATTTCATTGTTTCATTAAAGATTATTTCGCCCCATCAATTTCATTCTTGCTATTTTTCAGAAATTTAAGAGGGTACTGGAGTAGATCATTACTCCATCATCTTTATTCAGACGTCCCCCAATAGCGTTTGAGGAAACTAAAACTTAGGTGGAATTTTATAGGTTGAGTTCACCTTTGTCCCAGAGATTTCTGAGGAGAGAGGCTATGAGAATGGGGGCAGTTGGGGAAAGGATGAAGTAAAGGAATATTTCTAAAATAGTGGCAACCATGGCTACTGATCTAATTTAATTGTATCTGATTTAGCATCTTTTTTAGAGTACACTATTGTTCTCTGTCTTTTTTTTTTTTTTTTGAGACTAGGTCTCGCTATTTTTGCCTGTGGAACCGCAGGCTCATGTTGCCTAGGGTACCACAGACTTGAGCGATCTCCAGCCCTCAGCTTCCCAGATAGCTGGAATACAGGCATGCAGCACCATGCCCAGCTATTTTTTTTGGAACTAGGTCTTGCTACATGCCCCCGGCAGGATTAAAAACATGATCACTGGTCCCAGCTGCGGCTTCCTAGGCTGCCGCTTACAGGCATGCGCCACCATGCCCTGCTGTCTTTTGAATCATCACAATTACCTAAGAATTTGTGAAAAAACAGATTCATAGACTCTATTCACAAGAACCCACTCTAGAAAATGTTAGTTAGGAAAAGAAGGGAAGAGAAAGCTTGTGTGTTACTGTAATATGATTTTTTACATATAAAAATGTAACCTCATAGTTCTAGATCTGTTTCAGTTCATAGACATAAAATTCTTGCAACCACTTTATCTGCAGTGGCCCCATGCCTCTCTAATTAAATTGACTCAGTGCCTTTAAGCATAAAATGTCTTGGGCTCATGACCGTTACCACTTTTCTCCTAAATGAGTACTTAGTTCTTACTATGAAACTCGATTTACATTTTTCATTTTCCAAACAGTCGAGACTGTAAAATCTGGAATCTGGCATATTTAGACATATTACAACTGAACTTTATAGCAGTTTGTAGTTTATTATCATTCATTAATTAATTAATTTTTTGGAGACTAGATCTCGCTATTTTTGCCTGTGGAACCGCAGGCAGGCTCACGTTGCCCGGGGTACGACAAACTCAAGCAATCCCCAGGGTACCACAGACTCAAGCAATCCCCAGCCTCAGCTTCCCAGGTAGCTGGGATTACAGGCATGCGCCACCACATCCAGCTATTTTTTGGGACTAGGTCTCACTGTGTTTTCCCAAGCAGAACTCAAACCACGATCCCTAGTCCCGGCTGCTTCATAGGCTGAAGCTTACAGGCACGAGCTACCGTGCCCGGCAGTTTGTAGTTTATTATTACACTGGAATAAAATCTCATTAATAACTGAAAAAGTCTGTGGATAATACTAAACAAAAGTTTCATTATTTATTTGTCAAATGTACTTAGTCTGCTAAATCTACTGGAAAACCATTTCTCTTATTTAAATTTTCTGGTTATTTAGTAGTGTTTCTTTATTATGCTTTTATTTCCATCATAGGCATTAGGCTCTTAGCACTGGTATGCAAGGCATGTTTACTTTTAAAATTAAACTTCATTTCTATGTCAAACCCTCATTTTATAAAATTTTAACTTCAGCTAAATCAGAATTTTCTCAGGAAAATCAGGCTCTTGCTTCCCTTACACTTTTAGGGTTGAGAATCTATCCCAGGTATAACCAAGACTTCCTGGAGAGGTGAACACAGGAATGTACCACCTGCTCTCAAATGGTTGTCATCTGTTTCCAAGAAACTGAATGTAAAATTAGGTTACCAATCTTGACACAAAACACTGTTCTTGTGTCTGAACTGTCCTGTCCCAAGCTTCTTGGACTATTTTTATTTGAGCCCTTCAGAGGCAAAGATATAACATTTGGATGCTCTTTTCAGAGATATTTATCAATAAATAGTTTTCTTATTTTCCATCTTATGATTCCCAATCTTCCACAGCTATTCTTCTAGGATAGGAAAAGCTGTATTTTATATAACCATGCATTCTCTCAACCCATTCAGTAATATATACTTTTGAACATATATTCAAAAGATCTGGCTATTACCGATGTTTTTACAAAAGCATCCTCTTGGTGATAGTAGATATCTGATGTTCAGTTTGAATAGGGAAAGATCATAGGGCAAAAAAGGGATTACTGGAAATAAAAAGATCAATACAGTAGATAAAACTCTTACCAATAAACTTACATTGGCACTTGGAATATGTGATTAATAGATGTTTTATATTCTAGAGTCTTAATTTTAGCTTGATATTCTATTTTTATTTAGGCATATTATTTTCATATATCCCTGTGGGAAAATGGAAAGCTGTTTGTGGTGAAAGATGGCTCTCTGGCATGGTCTCTGAAGTGATGAGACCCTACAACCTGGCTTTGGGTTAAGAACTGGGAGTGCCTGGGCCTTTGGAGCTCCTTTGCCAGTAGGGAGCCAAGGCAGAATGGAACCCTGGGTAGGCTGCCTGTACTCAGAGAGCTTGGGAGGGGGTTTGGGTGGGTTTTAGCTCCATTCACCAGTGGATGATTGCCCTTGATGGACCAAGGCTTGGTTTGGCCAAGTCCCTACCCCAAGGGGGCTTGTGTCTGTGCCTGCCTGGCCATCTGATCCCCACCCCCATGCAGGGCGGTACAAGCACATGGGTGGGAGGTTAGCCCCTTTTATTTCACTGTTACTCTAACCAATCTTCAAGAGGAGGAAGAACATAAATAATACAAACCCCATCATAGAGCAGATGAAAGACCAGATAAAAATCCAGCCCACAAGTCTGCGCTGAACATAGGAGATGGAATACCAAGAGAACCAGTGCATGCAAGACTGGAGAAACACAATGTCACAAATGCACTCACCTACACACTCACTGGGTCTGGAAGAGCTAAGACCTCCCTTCTGAGATGCCTTCTATGAGGCACCCCTCCCCACACCAAGGGAGAGGAAAACCAAAGAGTGGGGCCATCGGCCCCAGAGCAAAGCTGCAAACTGAGGCAGGGTTGATGATCTATGGGCATTCACAGATGCCTGTATCCACAAGAAACTTCACCAACATTGGATGCAGGTGAGGCCCCCTAAATCTGAAGCCAGAAGCATAAAGTAAACCAGCAGAACAACACAGAGATGGCATTGGAGAAGACTGCCTGCAATCAACAAACATGGACAGACCATAAATAAATATAGACTGGCTGCCCAATGCTAGGTTAACACTGAAAACCTACCAGCACATTTTGTCTGGTTCCAAGAACATTATCCATCACCCAATGAAAAGACACTGCCACAGGAAAGAAAGAGACTAATGAGAGACTAATGGATTTAACACAGACTAGCAAACAACAAAGAGAGGGGTTTGAGTGAGCAGAGGGGGCACCAGAGAGAGGGGGAAGTATCCCAGAAATCATTTACTGAGGTTGTGATTTAAAGAATAAAAATAAAATTTTATATAAGTCTTAAAAAAAAAAAAGAACTGGGAGTGCCTGATACTTAAAAGGAAGCACATATCTGCTTATTTTCCCACTATGTATAACTAAACCCTTGATATTATGTATAAAACAAACTTAAGAAGGCCTTAAAATAGAAGAATCTGCATCTGAGGAATGGCCTACTGGAGCATTCCTTATATATATATATATTCCTTATATATATATATATATATTTTTTTTTTTGGCCACATATTTCAGACTGAATACTGGAGAAGAATGCAACCAAGAAAATGCCACAGGTATAAACCAAAAAAAAAAAAAAAAAAAAAAAAAAAAAAAAAAAAAAAAAAAAAAAAAAAAAAAAAAAAAAAAAAAAAAAACTCCCAAGAAAATTCTGATATCTCTACCCATAGGACTAAGTAAGGGACAGTCTTATGAGGAAGAAAATCTTTAGATAATAACTATAATCTTCATATAGAATCTAAACAAATATTATAGAAAAAAACATTGTTCCATCACCCCTACTCCAGCTGAGACTAAGTGAGGAGCCTAGATTTCCACCTTCGTGAGGCTATAATGAGGCACCCCCACTGGGGAGGTATCAGAGAAAGCTAAGTTATAAGCTATGACTTTCATCTCTATTAGGCAATAATGAACTCCCACCATCCCTCCAGTCATTGTAATGTCAGTGGACATGAAGAGCCTCGGCTTTCATTCCCTCTGATGGTAAGGTGACCTTTCCTGTCCCATTAAATTGTTGTCAGAGTAAAACTTTCAGCAACACTCAGTGGTAACAAAGTCATCTGCTTTCCTCATTATGTTGGAGGAGTCCAAATGGGAAGCAGTAATGAGGAACCCCTATATGGCCAGCATGGTATCCATGGAGTTCAGTGGGGAGCTTGAACTTACATCTATGTTTACTGGTGCAAGAAGTGCCTCCCACCAAAAATGGAGGACCCAGTTTAATTGGCATACCTGAAAAGTAAAGACAAAGAAGAACTTTAAAAACAGCTAAAGAGATATTACATATTATTTATAATCTTAGTAAACATTTTGAATTTCTCATTAGAAACCATAGAAGCTTGACTAGTAACATAACACTTTCCAAGTGCTTAAAGAAAAGAACTGTCAACCTAGAGTTCTATATTCAGTGAAAGTATCCTTCAGAAATGAATACATTGTTGATAGAAATGAAGAAGACATTGTTGAACTCTGATAAGTTTATATATAATACATACTATAGAGTGTATTATAGAGTGTATAATATATACTATAGAGTGTATTAACTATATATTATTATATATATATATGTATGTATATAGTGATGAAACCCTAGAGGAAATACTAGAAAAGCTCTACAAAGAAGGCCGGGCACGGTGGCTCATGCCTGTAAGCTTCCGCCTGTGAAGCGGCCGGGGCTAAGGATCACGGTTCGAGTCCTGCCTGGGGCCCGTCACGAGACCTAGTTCAAAAAAAATAGCTTGGTGTGGTGGCGCACGCCTGTAATCCCAGCTACCTGGGAAGCTGAGGCTGGGGATGGCTTGAGTCCATGGTACCCCAGGCAACGAGAGCCTGCGGTTCCATGGGCAAAAATAGCGAGACCTAGTCTCAAAAAAAAAAAAACCAAAAAAACAAAAACAAAAACAAAAACAAAAGCTCTACAAAGAGAATGCTCAAAATCTACAAAATGCTATAAAATCTAAATAAAAATGGAGTTCTAAGCAATGTTCAAGTAACCTACCAGAAGGCAGAAGTCAGAAAACAGAAAAACAAAAATACAGAAATAAAGCATAAAATGGGAGATTAAGGCTTAATGTATTAACACTTATATTAAGTGTAAACCATTTATTTATTTATTTATTTATTTATTTATTTATCTATTTATTTTTTAGAATTAGAGTTTTTCTTGAGTAATAGAGCCAAGAGGATGGGTGGACAGATAGATAGATGGGGAGCTAGTGTAAAGAACTGGCTCAGGTAATTATAGAGGATGAGGAGACCCAGGATGTGTTGGGTACAAGTTGCTGACCCAAGAGAGTCAACTTACTGATCTCAATTTTGGTCCAAAACTGTCAGATTCAAGACCCAAGATGCATGGATGTTTCAGTTCAAATGTAAACTATTTAAATATAACAAAAGTCAGATATTGACTCAGTGGATTTTAAAGTGACCCAACTGTATTGCACAAGAAACTTATCAACTAGTTTAAATGGTATATGTAGTTTAAAAGTAAAAGCATGGAAAACTATATATTATGCAAACCTTACAAGAAAGCAAAATTTGCTATTTTTTCTCAGATAAAACAACTTAGAACAGAGAAAGTTACCCAGGACATAGAAGGACATATAGCTAGAGAACAATAAAAGAGTCAGTTCACCAAGAAAACAGTACTCCCAAGTGTGTTTTTACCATGTAAGAGAAATGTAAAATATATGAAGGAAAAACTGATAGGACTTATAGGAAAAATAGACAAACCCACTATTTTACTTGGTGATTTAATACCCCTCTCTGAATAATCAAGAGTAACTGGAGAGAAAATAATCAAGGAATAGAAAAACTCAGCAACAACTATTGGTTGATACCAATGGGATCTAATTTATATAGAAATGGTCCACACAAAAAATAGCAGAATACGTATCTTTTCAATAACCCATGAAATACATACCAAGATAACTCATATCCTGGACCATAGTACAGACTCCAACACATTTTTAAAAATTGATCTCTGACTTTAGCTGAATCAAACTAGAAATGAGTATCAGAAAGACTGTTAAAAGGGGGTGATGAAACCAAACCCCTGGTGCAGTGATGTGTCAACACCAGCGAAGCAACCTCCTACCATAAGGGATGAGAAAAGCCACAGAGATGGGACTGTGTCCCCACTCAGAACTGCAAAACAGGAGAGAGGAGAGGAAAGGAGATGGACCATCCACCCACCAGAGATTGCCCCCACTAAGGGACCTCTCTACCTCAAATTGCTGGGAGTTGTGAGCCCAACCCAGACACCAAAATAATAAGATCTGGAAGCAGCAAATGGATCAAATGTCAGAATGGAGGAGATAGCCAACATGAATGAGGAGGCATAAAACTCTGTAATGACACACGTCTGGAGAAAAGGAGACAATCATCTCTATGAAAGAAAGTGCCACAACCAAGGAGTCAGGACGTAGGTCCACAAACCTAACAACAAGAGGTCGTCAGACATGCTTGGACTAGTTACCTGCTATAAAGCCACACTTGGATATCTAAGCAAAAAAAAAAAAAAAAAAGAACAATGGGTCAAATGCCAAACAGTGACTTGCAGGGAAAGGGAGGTGGGAGCCACCTGATGTGGGGGGAAGGATGGGTCATAACTGTACAAATAAGACCAAGATTGTATGCACAAAATTAAAAAAAAAATCTCCAAACATTGGGAAGATATATAACACACTTTGAAATAATCCATGGGTCAAAGAATTCTTAAAAGAAATTTTTAAAAAATTAAAATAGAGAACATTTTGTAGCAATGTAGAAAATGTAGGACAGGATTAAAGTATTACCAAGAAGGGGATTTATCCATTAAAATGTTTACATTAAGTGGAAATAACAAGAATTGTATGTCTAAGTTCTTCTCAAATGGTGATACAAAAGGGTAGAGCAAGAATTGAGCTTTTCAATAACCTACCCCAGTACTGACAATGTTACTAACAGGCACATTTCCTATTAAAGAGCTGTGCTTCTCAGATCTTGTGAATCTGCTCTTGATTTATGATTATTTTATGTTCTACTTCCTTGATTAAGAAATAATTGGGATTTATGTTAGTGTATAGGGTAAGCTGCTATAACAAAGAAATCATAAATATAGCTGCTTTAATAAGATAGAAATATATTTCTATCATTTAACAGTCCAGTGATGGTTCAGCTTGGTGGTCCAGGCTGATGAGTCTATTTAACTCCATGAAGTCATTTAATGATCCAAGTTCCATTCATCTCTTTGCTCTATTAGAGGGTCAGGGGCAGGTTTGTTCAGTAGGATTTTCTGCAAAATGGAAATAGATTTTGTTCACACAGTACCAATACGAAATTTAGGGATTTTAATTTGAAATTGAGTGTATACATGTGACTACTGTGTGCCATATTGAACATTGTATCTATATAAATTACTCTGTTCTGCATAATTGATGCTGGTTTACTACCACATTTTTATTCTGATTGACAAAAAGGTGCAAGACCACATATAGAAGGCCAGGAATATCTTTTTTGACAAGTGAAAATAAAATTATAACAACAATTCTACACAAGTTTCATGGTGAAAACAGCTACTGTGTCAGGGGTTCCCAGACTGCCCTGAAATTTGGTGATTTACTAGGAGGACTCACAGAATTCAGTGTGTATGAGTCACAGGATTCATACTCATGGCTATGATTTATTACAGTAAAAAGATGCAAACAAAGGGAAAGGGACACATCTGGGATGAATTTTGCAGGAAAGCACGCACAAACTCCCAAGAGACCTTTCCCAGTGGAGTGACACAGGATACACTCAACCCCTCAAATAATGAGCTATGAAAGCATGTGTCCACCAGGGGAGTTTATTAGCATTTTAGTGCACAAAATTTGTATTGATTTGTAAGTCTTAAAATCTCAGTTTTCAGAAGGAAGGCAGGTAGTTAGTATAAACCAAATTGTTAATATAGTTTAGGTATCGTATTATCTGGGGGGCATTTTAGATAGATATGGCTGACTGTTTCCTATTCAAATTTCCAGATACCAGCCAAGGATCAAGTTTTTATTTTTTATTTTTTTGTCTTTTTTTTTGAGACTAGGTCTCGCTATTTTTGCCCGTGGAACCACAGGCTCTCGGTGCCCGGGGTACCACGGACTCGAGCAATTCCCAGTCTCAGCTTCCCAGGTAGCTGGGATTACAGGCGCGCACCACCACATCCAGCTATTTTTTTTCGAACTACGTCTCCCCAGGTGTGACTCGAACCGTGATCCCTAGCCCCGGCGGCTTCATAGGCTGAAGCTTACAAGCACGAGCCACCGTGCCCAGCCTAAGGACCAAGTTTTTAAGGAGGTTTTTCTGAGGATACCAGTTGTGGATTTTCTTGTTATCTTATTCAGAGTAGGCATGCCTACCACCTGCAATGTCTCTAGAATGGGAAATGTTCCCTCTATGTGGGTTGCCACATTTCTCATTCAAACTCTGTAACTATGGAAGAAGAGGACAGTGAATTTGAAAAGACAGCCAGCAGTCTGCTTATAGAATTTTTACTTTGTGAGTTAGCACCAGTTGCTTAGACTCTACTCCTTTGGTTAATGTAGGTAGCTCTGAAATATGCTATATTATGCTTGAGATGGAAAAGTGCTCAACAACAATTATCAATTTATTCTGAGAGCATATAGGCTAATTTATCTTTTCCTTCCCACCCTAAACCCATCATTAACTCAGAAATTTTATCAGGAGTGGAATCTGAACTGCTTTCCTTATCAGCTTTCTTTCTTACAGATTTGTTTGGGTCATTTACATAATGTAACCTAAGTGTCCTCAGTCCCTAACCTTTGGAGATAATCCTTTCCTTTGACAAACAAAGTAATCAGTGTCTCCATCTGAGGCAGGAGAGAAAATATTGGAGGAACTGAAGGGATTAGCCACTAGTGGCTAATACACAAAGGGTGGAGTAGCAGAAAAAAAAATAACTGAGGCAGTAGGGTGCAACTATAAAGAAAATAAAGGAGAGATCAAATAAGGAACACAAATCTTCCCAAATCTTCCTGAATGTTCTTGATTTTCTTGATGGAGTCTTCCCACTGGTGTTGCCTGTCACCTCTCACTTAAAACTCTTAGCTTTGGTTTCTCTTTGATCACTTCTCTGAATCTTCCTGTGTTTCCAACCCTCCATTGTCAATTTTATCCCAAAAGGTGGACATGAATGCCCTTCATTTTCTGGAGCTCAGTTAGCATGAGAATGACATAATTTTGCTTACATTGGTGAATAAGGTTCATGATAAATTTATGAGTAAGAAGTAGCATTCTCAGTGATTAGACACCAAAGTCTGAAGTTCCTAAATGACATCTGCTGCTAGTGCTCCTAATTACTCTCTCCTCAACTCACCATTCCCCCATATCTGTTGCTATCTGCCCGCTTGCTGGAATTTGTCATGGATCTCCTCTAAACTACCTTTATGTCCCAACATCCTTATTCCATCCCACCTGAAGGAATTGAAAAATCCTTTACTTTTAAAAAATAAAACCACCAACCAAGAATCCCCAAATCAAAAATTCATTCTCTATCTCACCAATTTTATTTGTTCTCTCCTTTATTTTCTTTACAGTTTGCACCTTATTGCCTCAGTTATTTTTTTCTGCTTCTCCCCCATTTGGGTATTAACCATCAGGATCCCTTCAGTTCCTCCAATATTTTCTCTCCTGCCTCTGAGCCTTTGTACTTGCTGTGCTCGCTAAGTAGATTGCCTCCCCATAACCTCCACCTGGCTCTCTGCTGCACATGCTTTTGTTGTCAATGTAAATGTGATTTCTTCTGGGAAGCCTTTCTCAAACCTTTCTACTTTAGGTTAAACTTCTCCATTGTGTGTTGTCATAGTAACTGCTAGATTCCTAGGGCAGCTTTTGGAAATTACCACAATGATAACTAAAACAACAGGAATTTAGTCTCTCACAGTTCTGAATTGTAGATGTCTGAAATCAAGGTGTGAGAAGAGCCATGCTCTTTCTAAAGATTCTAGGGGAGGATCCTTCTTACTTCTTCCTATATCTGGTGGTTTTCAGGAAATCCTGGGTCTGTAGCTTTATCACTTTAATATCTGCCATCATTTTCACTTGGATTTCTCTACTGCATCTGTCTCTGTATATCTCTTCTCTTTCTTATAAGGTCCACCTTGATGACTTCATCTTATCCTGATTATGTCTGCAAATTTCTAATTTATAAGCAAGTTCATATTCAGAGGTACTGGTTAGGACTTCAGTGTTTATATTTTGAGGAATACAATTTAATTGATAACAGTGTTGTACATATTTAGCATACAGCATTACACTTACTTCTTTTTTGAGACTAGGTCTCGCTGTTTTTGCCCGTGGAACCGCAGGCTCTTGTTGCCCGAGGGGCCACAGACTCAAGCAATCCCCAGCCTCAACTTCCCAGGTAGCTGGGATTACAGGCGCGCACCACCACGCCCAGCTATTTTTTTTTGGGAACTAGGTCTTGCTACGGGACCCAGCCGCGACTCAAACCACTATCCCTAGCCCTGGCCGGTTCATAGGCTGAAGCTTACAGGCATGAGCCATTGTGCCTGGCTTAACAGTTATTTCTTTAGGTTGTTTTCTCTAGTCTGTAAGATCCATGAGAACAGAGACCCAGTTTGTCTGACTCACCATTATGTTCCCAAGACTCAGCAGAGAATCTGGAGCATTGCAGTTGTTCAGAGGGTATTTGAATGAATAATACTCCAAAATCCAACATTCTCTGTGCTTTACTATTCCATATAAACCCTACTCTCTCCAAAGATCCCCTCTCAAAACATTCTTGTCCCCTGGAATTCATGAATCTTAGTCATCACAAAACGCTACTAGACTAGTTCCTAGTACATTTTATTTATGGTTGCCATTGCCTTCTCGAGCCTTTACCAATACCCTATTTCAGAGCATTGTCGTCTTTGTCATCTCTCCACCAGACTATAGTGAAGCTCTTTGGAATGTTCCTCCAATATCCTCTTCCAGTCCCTTTTCTAGCTATTCTCCACACTGCAACTCCAGTGATCATATTGATATGTAAATTTCATGTCATTTTCCTAAAAATTGTTAATGCCTTCTTGCCACACATGGGATAATTTCCAAAAATGTTAATATGATTTATGATGTCATCAGCGATCTGGTCCCAGCCTCTCTCCACCCCTTGTTCTTCATATACTGGTGAAAATGTAGTTTTATTTATCTCAGTCGTAGTGCGTTCTTTGCTTGTTTAGACCTTTGCACATACTGTTACCTCTACCTGGAATGCTTTTCCTACTCATTTTGATCTGCCTCACACCTACATACCCTTTACATCCCAACCAAAATCTCTTCCTCAAAGAAACCTCTATGGTTGCATTCCCCTGCCATTGGTGCTCCCAGGAAATATTTTTAGTGTATTTCATATTTCTCTTTCAATGAACTTCATCGCACTTAGAGTTTTTGTGTGATGTCTGTTTTCCATGTGATGGTGGAAACCACATGAAGGTTCAGGCTATTTCTGTCTCTTTATTTCTGCACCCAGCATTACTTATGTACTATACATATTTTTTAAAGAATACATACATTGTGGACTGCTATTTCTCTTTCTCTTTGATTTGACTCTGATTACGGGAAGCCCACTTGTGACGCACAGTTTCTAGAAATCAGAGTATATAGCTCTTTTCTTGCTTTGCTCCTCTCAGTTCTTGACCCCTGTGGATTTTCCCTTGCTTAAAAGTTCTCCTCCTTTTAGAGGAACCTATGGTGGTTAGAGTGGGAAAAGTTTTGTTAGAAGACAGAATTTTCATAGTGCTGGGTTTGAAAAGGGGAAATCTTTACTAAATTCCCAGCATTGTGTTGAGATGAGGTGGATGTGTGCACTTAACTCAGTTTGCCTCTCTCGCCACTCCTCTTGAGGTGGCAAACGGGAGAAGTTGGATGAAGATTTGTTAGAAAAGGAAGTGGAAGTAAATATACATACACCAGCAATTCAGTACCTTCTCTCGAAGTTCTTAGATTTTTCTAACTCTTGCTATTTTTTCTTAAGATGAGGATACATAAGTATACCTCCTCATTGATTAACAGTATATATCCCCCCAAATTGAGGTGACCCATGCATTCTTTATTTGACAGATGTTTATGGGGCTTTCTAAGTTCATGTTCTGGTTCATGAATACAATGAATTCTGCCTTCTTGAAGAATGTAAATGCTGACTTGAAAAGGAAATTCCACCAATTTTAGATTGCAATATAGTTCATGATACTTGCTATGACAGATAGAGCTGTGTAATATTTGAGGAGACCAGAGGAGGGAAGCAGAACTTCTCGTCTTTGGAAGTTTGCACATCACTGTGTCACTATGATCCTATAATCTCAGAGGCTTATGACTATATTTTTAAGTATTTCCCCTGTTTTAACATGTGTTAGGATATTTCTGCATCTTTCAGTTCCATTAGTGGCAATGGGAAAATAGAGGCCACTTTTAGAATAGAGGCCTTGAGGCAGGTTATTGTGATTTCAAATCTGGGCCTATGCCTTACCTTCCAACTGACTGACTTAGATATATCATTTATTTTCCCGCATCCTTTAAAGAGTGTGCAGAGGCAATGATTAAATTATATGATGAATGTAAGACATTTAACATGTATGTGGAAGATGATCAATTAGATCTTTCTCCAAGTGATTTTAACATATTTTTGGTTGGGGTAGTAGTGATAAGAAACTTGTTTATATGAAACTTCACAGGACAGACAGGCTTAGTTGTGATTTTTTTTTTTTAACAAAGATGTTTATTGGTATAAAAACAATTTAAACATATAAATACAATATAAATATTTCTTTAAAAATATGTATAAATTAGCAACTTATTTGAGGTAAGCCCACATATTTCAAGAAATGGTCTGGCTCTGAAACAAGACTCTTCCATCTGTATAGCCCTTTTTTTTGTTATTTTTCTCAAAACTGACACAAAATAGTTCATGTGGCACTTCATAAAAATATAAATATCTTTCACATATAAATTAACACATCACATTTAAATATAAATAAATTAAAATAATTAAAATAGTGTCCTAACGCCCATACTTTTAGTTCTTCACAGAGAACAGTTTAAGTTATATGCCCCAGTGGACATAACTTCTGATAAGGGAAGGAATGCCCATCGACTACAATTCTAGATGCCCTGGCTACATTATCCGGATAGCCCGCAGGCTGAACTGCAGGAAATCCTCAAGGCCTTGTAGGGTGAGGTGAATTGTTGTGTCTTTCAGCCACTCATTCTGTGACTTCAGTTCTTCTAGCAGCTTGGCATTTGCATTTGGATTAGGGGTCATTAAAGCATCTGGATTGTTTACCTGAAGTGAAAAGAAAACAAAAAGTTAGTTCTGGTCTGTGTGAAGATGTTCAGATGTGGGGTGTAGGAGACTAGCTGGGACTATCTGTCCTGATTTCCCAATTTGGGGGATGCATTTCTCCTTCAAGCACACTCTGCATTAAAACAGCTGAATTCTAATCATCCTTTCCTGCTGCTTCTAATAGACCACAAGCATCCTAAAGGCAGCCGCAGTGTTACATTATCTTCTATTCTGTTATCCTACACATTGTCTGGGACATAGTTGGAATTCAGTAGCTGAATGGAGAACATAGAGTTAATGGTTCTTTAGTGACCTCTAACTCTAATGTTTTTCTCTGATTTTGTTCTCTCCATCTACCTAATATCTGTTGAAAGTCCACTGATCTAGTGGTGTAAAGAAGAGTGGGAAACACCTTAGAGCTTCTGACAGGGATAAGTCATTGTAGAAGGCTTTTCATCTCCGAATGTGTTTCCAGAACCGGCTGTATCAGCATCACTTGGAGCTTGTTAGACATTCAAGTCTTAGGTCTCACTCCAGACCTGCTTAATCAGACTTTGAGCGTAAGAAGCTGTGCCTATAACAGTGGGAGAAGCCCTGGCTTAAAGCGAACAGCAGAAAGGCAGAGGCAATATTAGCACCAGTGCCTGCTCTACAGGGTCCTTCTCATTTTGTTCTGTTCAGCTCATCCATACACTATGCCACCAGTCCTCCATTATGTAGTATTTGAGTGGCTAACTAGCTGGTGGCAACCAAAACTCTGCTCTTCCATCTCTGGCCATTTCTCTGTACTAACTCTTCTGACAAAAATTTGGGGGAAAGAGATAAAGCTACCATAATGATAAGAATCTCATTTGACAATATTAAGCTATATTTTGTGCCCTCTTTTTATATGGAAAAGAGCCAGATATGCTTCCTTCTGCCTCTTCAGACTGTAGACAGCTTTTTCAAATTTTTTTTAAACAGAAGTTGATATTAAAACACACCTATTTAATAGAGTTTTAAATACAGCAGTTTATTTGTTTTGCAGAGAGAGTGAAAAAAATGTTTTAACTATTAGGAAATATTTCTCAGGCCCTTTAATTTATATGTGACAAATTCTTTGGAATTAACTTTGCATCCCTAAACTGTCTAGGGTGCTTCCTTTAAGATTGTATTCCCCATGTTGCATGAAGGGATGAAGACACACCCACCTTTTGCCTCAGGATCTGGCTCAGGGCTTTGGTACTGTTCTGCACAGCCTCTGCATTTTCCTTATCACCTTCAAACTTGTCCTGGAGATACTCCAGGTAGATCTGGAAGTCCAAAAGGCCGGTGGTGATTCTCATCAGGCAGGTATCCTAAGAAAGAAGGTGGTGGTAAAATTGGTTATTATCAGAGAGATAGTACTGCTTTTAACGTTAAAATTGCCATAATTCAACAACTTCTCTAGCCTTCTAGGAAATTTCCTAGGCATCATGTTTTAAGACATCAGATAGCACGGACTGCCCTATTTTAAGTATCTGGACAATAATAGAGACTACTTAATTATTTCCACTCAAAGTCCAGTAGATATTAGAATGTGGCAAGAGGACTGGTCTTTTCTGACTCAACCCTTCTGCTCTTCCCCCTGGCTATGCTGCAGCCTTTATCAATGTTGGACTGAAACATTCTTTTATAGGATTATCAGGAGCCAGTGCAGGTTGTCTCACTGTCTGGAGGAAAAGGGCACAGAGAATGACCTCAGCATGGAGGGCAGGACTGGGTCTTGCTGGAGGGAGTCAAAGACCCTGCACAGGGCTGTTTCCCACTTTTCCTGGAATGAACTAGCTGTGATTTCTAACATTTGATAGCTAGGAAAATCCCAACATAGAGGGGTTACCTGACTATGCTATTCAAAGGCGAGTTGCCTTTTAAAAGCTTAAAGTTGGTCTCCTCATGGAATCTGTATAAGGTTCTATACATTTTGTGTTTTGCCTGGTTTGTGTGCATTGGTACTGCAAGTAAGAAGTACTTGCTTAAGGAATAGCTAAAAGTAAATGTGATAATTTTGTACCTTATTGAATCCAGATTGGAAGCATCCATCTTTTACTGTCATTTTTGGAAGGTTCAGGTTGTTTTCTGCCAGTGCCTCCTTGTCGTTGTCACACTTGTCATACTTGCTGCACATCTAGGAAGGAACAGCAGAATTGTTGAAAGTGCTCCTAAAATAAATACCACTAGAGGGCCAGTTCACATTCTACCACAGCCAAGAAGTTCTACAAGAAATATGAAGTCACAACCCACTAACATCCAATGAGCCAGGGTAGAGGCATTGGACACACTTGAGTTCAATTCCAGCACCACCTGTGGTTTCAGGTTTGTTGCTGTCCTGACTCTCACTGTTCCTATTTCTCCAAATTGGGGATAATGAAACAGCTCCTTTGCAATTTGTTGTAGGATGAGACACAATGCGTATATAAAGTACCTGATATATAGTAGGTACTTAACCATTGACAGTAATTTTATGATAATTGGGTTATTATAATTCAAGCTATAAAATTCCATCACTACCTAGAAGGGCCTGTGAAGGTATGGAGCTGGGAATGAATGGATCAGAGGCATGGATTCCTGTCCCATTCCATATTTTCCAGGGAGAAAGGAGCTCTCTCTGAGACCAGTAGCAGAGGAGAAATACAGAAGTTAGTCTGCCCCTTTGGCTTCAAATCAATATTTTCCTAGAATACTCCACAACCCCTTCCCCTCCATTGTAGGCACCCCATCCACATTGAAGGGAAAGGAGAGGAATGCCCACACCAGCGCTTCTTCATTCTCATTTAAGCCTACCTACCTCATTTTTCAGAGCAGAGATTTTGATGAGGATGTACTTAATGAGTTCTTCAGTTTTGTTTGAAGAGGTGAGTAGTGGTCTGTTTAGGGTGACATCCGGGGGTACTGGAGTGGGGAAAGCAGTAGCCATCACCAGAAGCAGCCCCAGGGAGAAGGCAATTGGACTGAAGGTGCCTGTGCCGGAGGGAAGGGAGAGCAGCCAGTGAGCCCGACTGGGACTGCACAGCTGTGAGAGCTGTGCTTCTGGTTGCTGGCTGCCTGCCAGCCCCACAGCCAGCACACACCCCCTCCCTCAGCCAGGCAAGGCAGCCAGGCAATTCCAGGGCCAAGGGATTTCCTTCACTTACTTGTGGAGAGGAAGTTCATAGCTGGTTCCTTGAGGGCAGAGGGAGCTCTCTTTAGTTTCTGGTGGGCTTGAGGGCAGACTGAGCCTCAAGACATCCCCAGTCTCATATTTATTGGGGGTTGAGACGCTAATATTGAGACTCATGGGAAAATCCCACATTTGATAAATCTTTGTAAGGGGGGGGGTGGGGCCAGGGAGGGTGCGGCTGATTGGAAACCTTATTAAAATTACGCAACGTGACGTGTGTCCTTTAGCATCACAGACTCAAATGGGGAAAGTGCTCTTAGGTCATTACCAAGGCTTGTCTTAGAAGCAGGATCACTCTTCCTTTACACTTAAATGACTCAGCACTCTGGTATGTATTGAGAAAGAATGTAAAGCTGAAGTCATTCTTAAAGTTTAACAAAGAGGGGTAAACTAAAACTTACTATGATTTAAAAGATACTCCAATTACCAGATTAACAGGCTAGGATTTAGTTTTCCAGCTTATTTTTATTTGTGAAAAAAAACCTAAAATGTTCTGAGTTTCCTCAGAGCACACCACAGCCCACCAGCCTGGGATTAGAAATAAGAAGATACTACAAGCCTTCTGGTACTTTTCTTTTCTGGCTATCCCCATGGCCAACTATTGCGGAACTGCCTGACTGCTCTGAGGCTGGTGCAGTTATTTCTGGGAGTCTCCAGGTGCAGTGATCAGATTGACATAAGTCACTCCTTTCTGCCACCAGGTGTTATCTGCCACCCCCCCACCCCCACCTGTTCCAGCCTACTTCAGCAAGGTCAACTACAGCCCTTCTCTCTCCTTAGTGGCTCCTTGAAGACCCTCCTGGTGAAGACTTTGATCTCTATGCCAGGGGGATCATTTTGTGCTGTGGATGATGTTCCCATTGCTGACAGCAGGGCCATCCTGTTTCAGTTGGGGAGCCCTCAGTAGCCCAGGCAGGTGCTGCACCTGCGGGAGCCCTCAAGTTACCGAAGCTCACTTTGTTTTATTCAGGACAGAAAGGGAGAGAATATTACTTACCTTTTTGATGGGATGTTAAAGGAGGACCTTGTGGCATTTTCTCAAGCTTGTGTTCATAGCGCCCTTCTGCTGTGTGATTCCAGAAATCTACCGATATAGACACAACTTTAGGCTCTGAATCAAGTGTCCTCTTCAGTGCTCCAGCTTTATGTGGGTCGAGCTTCTGCCCTCACAGTAACCTGTCTTGCAGGAGAGTTCTTGGTTTTATGCAAATGGTCTGTAGATGAGACTGCCCCACTAGTCTCCCAGATACCCAGACAACTCTGAAGATTAGCTCTAGACTGAAAGTAGGTCTCTGACACCAGCACCCAACCTTTTTTTTTTTTTTTATTTACAAAACACAGTGTTAGCATCGCAATCAGCCTTTTTGCTTTGCGAAGATCTCCTTTGAGATTGTTGAAACAGGGACCTTTGCTCAGGTATTTAAAATACAAGTCCATTGACTCAGGTTTTGTTTTGTGCACAAAACTGCAGGACCCGCCTGTTGGGGAAAGTGAGGTCATTCATTCTTTCACTCACTTAATAAACATAGAGGCAAATGGTTGAGGCAGGGTTTTTAGTTGAAAATGAAAATGAGAAAGGATGGTTGAATGGTTTTGCTTTTAGTGCTCTTGAGACTTGGGCAATTCAGATACCCCCCCAGCCATGTCTTCTCTCCTGTGCTATAAAGAGCCATCCCTCATGGCTCCACTGCCATACATATGATGGGCCCATCCTGTGCAATCATGTTTTCTCACATTTCTATTTTTTAAGAACTATGACTCAGTAAATATCAAATATGTAGTGAATCAACTGCAGCATACATAATTTTCTTTTCAATAAAAAAATTTTTTTAAGAGGAAGTATGTATAATAATAAAATGTTCAAACAGGACATTGGAAAAGCATACAAGTAAAAGCAATTCTTCCTTTCTCAGCTCCTTTTCCCAGATGTAGTGCCTGTCCTACAGTATTTTCAACTATATCCTCTGTTACTGTAACTGGGGAAAAGCTGTTTTGACTACTCTGTCTACATTTCCAGTTTGTGTATATGCATGTATACACACACATGCTTACACAAATATATACTCACTATTTTTTCCAGTTGTCTGGATGCCACCCCGGTAATTTTCTAAGGACGGGCATATATATTAGAGCACAGGCTCTTGCTTGGGTTTAACTTTGATCTCTTGCCACTTGCTAGCTGTTTGACTCTAGCGGTGTCAAGTTTGATCTTCTATAAAAGTCTGTTAACAACAGTTCTTTCCATGTTACTGTTGTGTAGATTGAATGAAATGAAGTAAGACAATTTCCTGGTGCATAGTAACCCGTAAGACATATTTGCTCTTTGTAATATGTGTTTTTTTGTTTTTGTTTTTGTTTTTTTGAGACTAGGTCTCGTTATTTTTGCCCATGGAACCGCAGGCTTATGTTGCCCGTGGTACCATGGACTCAATCAGTCCCCAGCCTCAGCTTCCCAGGTAGCTAGGATTACAGGTGCGTGCCACCATGCCTAGCTACTTTTTTGGGACTAGATCTTGCTGTGTTACCCGGGCGGGACTCAAACCGCGATCCCTAGATCCCGCTGCGACTTCATAAGCTGTCGCTGACAGGTACGCACCACGGTGCCTGGCTTTGTATTGTGTGGTTATATGTTGGAATGACACTTTCAGCTCAGCTCTGTCAGCTCACATGGTGTCTAATCTATGAGGGAACTACAGATGAGTCAGAGCACTGTACTAGTGATCAACTATTCTCCCAGATATTTTGTCTCTGAACAATGAGATCCTCTGGTTGAACATATCTAAATATAGTCTCTCGATATAGATAATGGCCTCAGCTAGTATCTTGCTCCTACACCATTTCCAAGGCCTTCTGCTATGCAGTCAGTTAGAAGCCTGAAGTCTTCCCTGCCCATGGTCATCATCATTATTAAAAATCTTGAAAATAACTGCCCCAGGAAAGAGAACTTGCATTAACCCCAAATACTGTGTTTGTAGGTGCTAGGAAATGGCAAGTCTTGTGGGGTTGGAAAGCATGTATGTAGAGGGGTTAGATGGCTTAGTCTACCACCTTGCATATCCCTGGCATTCAAAGTCTTTCTTGGTTGGCATTGCCTCATGGGAGAAATGGGCTATCCTTTATTTCAATGCATTAACGAAGCATCCATAAGTCCCCATGATAGCTTCTTTCTTTTGAATCTCAAAGCAGTTATCACTTGGAAAGCTCATTGCTCATATTTTAATACATATAAATTACTATAAAGAGTATAAAGAGGGTGTACTGTCAGCATCTGTTAACTAATACCTTAATTCCTTGGTTTCATGCAAATGGGCTACCCCATTAGTTTCCTGGATATCCAGACAGCTCTGAAGATTGCCTCCAGACTGAAAGTAGGACCCTTTCACCAGCACACATGCACACACACACAAACTACAAAATACAGTGTTAACATCACAATCAGTTCCCTTGCTATGTAAAGAAGCTCTCCTCTGGGACTGCTGAAACAAGGACATGATTTGTCTGTTAGCTGAGACCAAGAGAGGTAAATCAGAATATATAAGGAGAAAGAAGAGAAAAGAAACCATGGTAGCTTTGCCTCCTTTACTACCATATGTAGTGCTGGCTGGTCCCATCCGTGCCTCTCAGAATTACTCTCTATGATTGCTTCCCTACATGTTGATAGAATTCCATCGAGAATTAATACATTAGAAGTAGAGGGGAAAACATTACTTCCTTTTTGGTCATAACCTCTCAGGAAGTGAGGTGTTCTGTATATCTCATTGAGATGTATTGTGCTGTCTGATTTGGGGGTTACTGGTGGGTGGGTCAGTGATTTAGCAGGAGGGAGTATCCCAGAAAAAAAAAGGGAAGTCATTGGGTACTAGGAACTGGCAATAGCTGTCACAATGTAGTTCCACTCATCTCTCTGTCATAAAAAATTTATAAACTGAAACACTGGGGATTTAACAGCTTTTTCAGGATTGAGTCCCACTAAGCAGATACCATGTCATTTACATTCTGGGAAATGCTTCTCCTTGGGAAAGTGGTAAAAGGGTGTTGGAGATATGTGGTATGTTTATTTGGAATGGACTGGCCTTTCTTGGAGGATAGTCTCTCTCTAGGCCTGGAGACCAAGCTCTGGACAGTTCCCAGCCTGACCCAGTCTCAGGCCTGGCCTTCACAACTTCAACTCTGGTGGTCAGATATAGCTCCTGGATAGCTCCTGGCCACTTTCTGATCTAGCCTCAACTTTTCTGAGAATGAGGTTTGACCTTGCTCTGCCTTGATCAGAGAAGGTACTCACTCATCTGTCCTGCTGGGTTTTTGATTCAAATCTATGCATGGAGGTCAACTTTTCTGTGCCTTTGTTTGTGGTGTGCTCACTTACCTTCCCCCGCTGAAGTGGAAAATCCCAAGCATGTTAGGAGGGAAGTGGCCTCTCCTGGGGCAACAATGTAGACTCCCCCCTGCCTTGGGGACCCTCCCTTCTCCCCTGGTCTTCAGGCCAGAGAGTTCCAGGTTTTCTTATGTTGATAAGCCAACTGCTCTGAAGCTTGTTGGATGATGAGAAATTACTTTCTTGATCCTGAAGGAGTCATGTTTGCCCTGTACCTCAGGGGAGGGGAGGTCCCTCAGGCTGTTTCGGTGCTTTCTCTCTTCTCCCTTTGTGGGGTAAGCTTCCTATGTTGGTGGCTGCTGGTTCTGCTTTACACTTAGGCAACTTCAACGGTCACCAAGAATCACTGAGTTAGTTAAGTCTCAGGAGTTACTTGAACTCTCTATGGTTTCTCCAAAGGTCTCAGTTCTCTTGAGTTTCGTTTCACAGGCAGAAACTCAGCATGTAATAGCACTGACTGGTTTCTTCCACCCTTTTCCCTCAAAAGATATTAAAAAAAACTCATTTGAAAGCATCACATGTAATGGCAGGACCAGGGGATTCTACTGACCTAGTTAGGACATACTTTACTTTCCATTTGTGCACTTTTGGATCCTTATTTTGTTCAAAAGAGAGTGGCTTAGTTTTTCTAAGCTAGCCTCATGTGTCTTCTCCATGCTAGGCCAAATCTCTAGCCTTCTGGGTGGAATAATTTCTATGATAAGCTTTGGACATGTTGAATGCTCATAATTCTCAGACATTGGAGTTGATTATTCTTGAAGAAGGGCCCACCTGTGTTGATTAAAAATATTATGGAAGAATTTAGATCCAGATAAGCAGGTCAAAAAAATCACAGGTGATTTCATGAAGCTGTTGAGTTACTTATACCTACACATACATATGTGTAGATCCAGAGTTTAGATATTAACCTATAGATGTTCCAGCTTAAGTTCAGGGGGCATGCTGATCCCCTGACTCTATAAGGGTCACCTTTGAGACTTGGGTATGTTGGAGTCTGGGATGGTGACCTACTGTTACTTTATCTGCCAGACAGTAACTCTTCCTGGGTATGGGGTTGTCACTTTGGTTTGTGTCTGAGCAGCAATATTATGTCTCTGCTGCTCTGTGGAATGACAGCCTCATATCCCCTGTCTGGAGGACATAATTTTTTGTGTGCTACTTTTCTGTGGGTGAGAGGTGGTAATAAGAGGGAAGACACAACTTTCAAATTGGCTTTTGATGATATTTTTCTTGGGATAGTGTACTTTGAAAAGGAGAGACTGCATCCTCAAAGGTTTTTGAAGGTTTGGTGCTTAAACTATTACTGTCAACTGCCTCAGAGTCTCTTCAAGACAATCAACAAAGGTTGTAATGTGTTCTCCTTTCTCTGTGTTAAGTTTGTTCATGTGGCCCATTAAAGCTATAAAAGATACCAGTGGGTAGTGTCAGAAGAGATTTGTGTTCTGAGCTGTTTCTGTCTGATATTGTGACAACTCTTTTGTACAAGTTTGCTGACTTTCTTTACTTGTCTTACATTGTAGGATTCAGAAGCCTTAGATTGTAAGATTCAGGAGATGAGCTTTTGTGCTATCAGTAAAAAACTTTCTGCAGAATGTAATATTTCCATGAATTAGGCATGTCTTTTCACCGTGTTGCCAAATCCCTAATTTCTTGTGTTTTGCTAATGTGACTGTTGATAGATTTTGAGTACTGAGATGATGAGCAACTGAAGCATTTTGGGCAAGGTATTCTCCTATCTGAGGACTGTCTTAGGAGATGTTCTCTCAATTCTTTACCAACTTGTACATTTTCTGACTTTGCATTAGATGTGCTTAATAAGCCAGAGACTACTTTTAATGGACCTATAAGAGTCCTTTAAGATTCTAAGATTTAGAATTTAGAATATCTATATATGTTATAAGATAGATTGATATCTTATATAGATATATCTTATCTATAAGATTCTAAATTCAGAAATAGTTACTCAAAGTGCAAATGTCTAATGCTGATTCATACGTATAGACCAGTTACTGGTTGAGAGGCAGGTATTTTTGCCTTGCCCAGGATCTTATTACCCTCAGGCAGCAGACTAAGCTGGTCTAGAAAGCTCCAGAGTCCAACAAATCAATACAAAGAGATAGCAAATTTCTTACCTATCATACAAGTAGAAACAAATCAATATTCAAATTATTTTTTAACTTTAAGAAGAATTTTATAAGTAGGCCGGGCACAGTGGCTAGTGCTTGTAAGCTTCAGCCTATGAAGCGGCCGGGGTTAGGGATCGTGTTTCAAGTCCCGCCTGGGGCCCATATCGAGACCTAGTTCCAAAAAAATAGCTGGGCGTGGTGGTGCGCGCCTGTCATCCCAGCTACCTGGGAAGCTGAGGCTGGGGATTGCTTGAGTCTGGGGTACCCCGGGCAACGAGAGCCTGCGGTTCCATGGGCAAAAATAGCAAGACCTAGTCTCAAAAAAAAAAAAAAAAAAAAAAAAAAAAAAAAAAAAAAAAAAAAAAAAGAATTTTACAAGTAATACATATTCAATGTAAAATTTTGAGAAAACAGAGCTAAGCAAAAAGGGAAAAAATGACAAAATTGTCTTATTACCCAGTAGTAGTAGTCATTGTGGTGTAATTATTCTAGTGATTTTATGTACTTATTCATAAATGTACAGTAAATATAAAAATACCAATGCGTAGTATTTTGTAGCTTTTCTTTTTTTATAATGCTTTGTGTGCATAGCATTCTGGGGAGATTTCTGAGTAGAGACAATGTATTTTTTTTTTTTGCCCGTGGAACCGCAGGCTCTCATTGCCCCGGGTTCCACAGACTCAAGCAATCCCCAGCCTCAGCCTCCCAGGTAGCTGGGATGACAGGCGTGTGCCACCATGCCCAGCTATTTTTTTGGAACTAGGTCTCGCCACGGGCCCCAGGCAGAACTCGAACCGCGATCCCTGGCCCCCCGGCTGCTTCATAGGCTGAAGCTTACAGGCACGAGCCACCATGCCCGGCCAGTAGAGACAATGTAAATAATGTTATAGGTATACCAACCAGAGTTGAGAAAAGGAACTTTCAGTGAGGTTTATAGATGACTCCTGCATATGGATAATGTTAACTTAACAAGATACAGTGAAGATGTTCATATCTTAGTGGGGATACAATACATTTAAAACTAGCACTGGGCTTTCTAGGTGGGGCAGTAGGGTGGGGGTGGGGGTCGAGGGTAGTTGTTACTGTTGTTCATGGAGTAGTATGATCCCTAAATCAGTGAGTCACCCTGATTGTTTGGTATCATGAAAGTGAAATTTGCTGTCCAATTTGAAGATTATTTTTTAACTAGAAATTAAAAATAATCTATAATTCAATTTATGGATGAAGAAACTGCAGCTTAAATGACTTACCTAAGATCATGCAAGCTCCTAGAATCACAAAGAAGCTTCCTATTTGGGGGGCTGGTAGAATATATATCTCTTTGTCATAGAGTTGCCAGATAAAATATGAGACCCAAGTAAAATTTACATATACAAAAAATAACTTTACTATATGTGTATTCTAAAGCTTGCATGGGAAATACATATACTAAAAAAAATTCTTTATCTGAAATTGAAATTTAACTTAGCATCCTGTATTTTTATTATTTAAATCTAAAAACCCTTATTTGGTAGACTGGATTATAGTGGTGGGGGGTGGGATGGGATAGGGGTTCTGAATGCTAGGCAAAATTGTAGGGAATACAACCAAGGAAGGTGGTGTGAAAGCAGTAATAACATGATAAAAGTATTTGATTTGAGCAAGAAGGTGGCCCCAGCGGATTGGAGAGGGGGATAGGCTTAGAAGCGGTTGAAACTATTGTGGTAGAAGATCAGAATGGAACCCAGTTGGAGGTGTGATGGAGCCAACTGATTTAGGTGCAGCAAAGCCCAGTGTGCTCACATCTTCTCAATTCTGCATTCAGTGATTCCCATTGTTAGCTTCATATTAGACAAGGTGGAGCATTTATACTACAGTATTTGCTAAATGCTACAAAGCAGGGCTCCCAGAAAGCTAATCCTTAACATACCAGTAGACTCAAAAGAAGTAAGGGATATTTTGAAGGCAAAAATCAATGTAGCCCAGAGATTGATTGTTATATGAGTGCTATTTAGGAAATGTAGGGAAGTGTGTATTGAAGGCATTAAGGGCTATATAATTTTCTTTTCCAGAATGAAGATTTTCAAGATCTTACACTTTTTAAGAAAGTATCATACTGGTTAAAGTCTGTTGTTCCTGTGTCCTAAAATAAAAGCTGTTTGAAAAAGCAGATAGCCAGAGCTACCAGCTGAATTTGGGAGAATCTAGATGTGTACAGAAAAATTTTGTCCTACAAAATTTGATGCCCTGGGGTTTCCCTAGTTAGGTATAGCACATGCCTTAATGGATCAAAGCAAAGGCTGAGTCACTTGTTCTGAGCCACAGGACAAGTTAGGGACAGAATACCAGTCAACATGAAAGAACTTGCGACAGCAAGGAGGCAATCCATGAGCCTAGCGATTTCTGCTTTGCTGCTGTCCAGTTTTAACTAGAACTGATGAATCAAGTCTGGTTTGGGGGGAAAGAATGAGAAGAGTCCTGAAGTATTCTTATGGTTCCCAAAGGATTGCTTCTTGGATCGTAAGTTTAATTCTTAACAATACCAGAATCACAAGAAATCTCTTCTACTGTTATTCTTGGCATTGCAACTTATTGTATCCTTTGGCTTCTGATTCATCTCTATTATAGTTTTGTTGCATATTTCTAAGACATTGCACAGGGGAAAACAAACAGTCCATTAAGCCCAACCTTCTGCCCTCTTCTACTTGTACCCACTGATGACAGGAACCTGGTTGAAACTTGACTGTGTCATAGCCGAACTTTAGATTATTGAGTAAAATATAAAAACCCCTAACAGAAACTTGGTCCATTACATGACCCAGCTCCCAAACAGGGCACATGAGACTCTATGCTACAATTATTTTCCTCCCCAAAGGGTGTCTTTTCATAACAATTTCAATGCAGAGTTGAATGACATCGGCAGATGCCATTGACGTCTTTCTGTTCTGAATTTCCATCAAGACTCAGATTGTACCTTGATCCTCTGGGAAGCCTTTGCTTGACCCATTTCCAGGAATAGTGAGGGTCCTCCTATGGGTTGTCCTGCAGGGTCATGTGCTATACTAATCAGTTTTCAGGCAGTGTCCTGATGGTACTGACTCTGTAGCCAAACTGCCTGGATTCAAATTTCTGTTCTAAGAAACCTGGCACAGAGACGCTGTCAATAAGGGCACTGCACACCCTCTTTGCTTAGAGGGCAGAGACTTGCCAAAAGCCGGGCATGGGGGCTCGTGCCTGTAAGCTTCAGCCTTTGAAGCGACTGGGGCTAGGGATAGCGGTTCGAGTCTTGCTCAGGGCAACACAGCGAGACCTAGCCCCAAAAAATAGCTGGGCGTGTGGTGTGCACCTGTAATCCCAGCTACCTGGGAAGTTGAGGCTGGGGATTGCTTGAATCTGTGGTACCACGGGCAATGGGATCCTGTGATTCCATGGCCAAAAGTAGCGAGACCTAGTCTCAAAAAAAAAAAAGAGGCTTGCCGAATGGCAGTGGCCCCACAGCAAAGCCTCAACAGAGGAGACCTACCATCAGCTGATGGCTATCCCTTCAAGGATCTGCTCTTCCAAAACATACAGCTGGGAGTCATGCCCCCAAAGCCAAAGACCGGAAGCATGACTGAAGGAGCAACAAAATGTTGCAGAAACTGCAGAGATGAGACCCACCAAGAAACAAAAAACGATTATACAAGCCAAAGGTGCTCCAATCGGCCTATGAAGGCAAAAGTAGTACAGGAAAGATAAACAGCATGCTCTACCAAGTCCTGGGAAATTGCACCCTCACCAAGGATGAGGAAATGGATCCAGAAAAGAAAAAAAGAAAAAAAGACTAAAGGGCTAAACATGGACAAACAACAAAAAGAAAGGAGGCAAAGTGACCAGGGGGGATGTGGTGTGTGTGTGTGTGTGTGTGTGTGTGTGTGTGTGTGTGTGTGGTATCCCCATGGGGATCAGCAGTTATACAATCATGTATTGTAAAACATCCAAAAATAAAATTTAAAAATTTTAAAAAACCCAAATTCTGTTCTATAATCAACAAACATGGTTACTGAAAAGCTACTGAACATCTTGACTTTTTCTCATTTGTAAAATGGGAGTAGCAATTGTATCCTATGTCCTGCATTGTTAGATCTGTGTAAAGTGTTTGGCAACCTGCCTGGCTGATAGCAGGACACCAACAGACATGGAGACTATTCTCTCTGCAGTTGACTCTGCGGGGTTTTTGAGACCTCCATCTTTCAACAAATAGCACAGTTTTGAACACTGACTAGGTGCTTAGGGCTCTTGAATGAATGAAAACTGGGGTATTTCCTATTGTTGACTTGGTGAAAATATATGAGCTTAGAAATAAAAAAAAGTTCAGTTTGTAAACTTTTCTTTTTATATGTGCCTTTAAGAAGTTGTAAAATATTAAACTTACTTGACTTTCAAATTACAAACAAAGAATAAAGTCATCCTTCATTCGACAGTAGAAAAATATGTGTATATTTTTGTTCCATATCACAGTATGAATTACTAATGGAAGCATGGATTTCAGAAGTAGACTTGTTTTAATCCCAGTGTCATACTCTACTGCTTGTATGGTTTTGGGTAACCACTCCAAGTTTCCTGTACACAAGTGTTTCTTCATTTGGAACCTGTGGCAAATAGAACTTCTCTTCTGGGGTAGTTATGAGAATCACCTTCCATAGAGCAAAATTATTGGTATGTAATGAATTATCAGCAGATACTAAATTTTAAAATTACATCAGACAGAGGTGGGGCAAGGGAAAGAGGGGAAGCAAAGTGGAAAAGAGACAAAAGGATCAAAGTAGACAAGGTCCAAAGGAGAAAGACAGCCTAGAAAAAAAACCAAGATAATACAATAAAAATAAAGATTTGGCCTAGAGATTTCATTTTGTTTTGAAATATTTTGCTTTGTAGTTTTTGTATAGGTAACACATAGCATTGGCATGAAACTCAAAGGGTACCAAGGAACAAAGGGTACTTGGTAAAGAAAATAAACTTTAAAAAAAGTTAAAAAATAATAGACCTTTCACCCTGCTTGATCCAACCAGTTTACCTCTTTATAGACAACTGCTTATACTGTTTTTTTAAATTTGTTCCAAAAAGACTCTATGCATTGATAGACAAAATGTTCCTACTTCCCATGATTTAATTAATTATCTATGTAAGTGGTGCAGCTTAAACTGCAACTTCCCATGCCTTGCTTTATTTATTGAATATGCTTCAACAATCATTTCTTTTTGGGAGATTGATACATGGCTGCCTCCTTCATTTAAGTTCTTGTATTTCAGGTCTTTAGCCCATCACCCACTGATGGAATTTAGGTTGTTTATGGTCTTTTTTTTATTTCTATGAACTACAATGAATAATTTGTATGTGTATTTTCATGTGTGTGAGTGTATCAGTATTTCCTAGAAATGGAATTGCTCACTTTAGGATACTGGCAATTTTAAAGACAGAGGATGTACCAATTTAACATGCCTAGGACGAGTGTGAGAAAACCTGTGCCTTATACTCTTGTCAGCATGTTATTGTCTTCTTGATCTTTTTCTTGGTGATGAGGGAAAAACTTATCTCAGTGTATCATTAATTACCTCTCTTCTTATAAGTAAATTGATGCAACAGATATTTCAGTACTATTTTTACTTCATTTTCTGTGAACTATGTTCATAGTCTTTTGTCTGATTTTCTGTTGTTTGTTGACCCTTTTCATAGTGATTTTGAGTATTTCCTAAGATATTTCCAAAGGCAAACTTTTGTTTTTTCTCTTGTATTTTACTTTGTCTTTTCATTGTTTTATAGTGTGTGTGCGTGTGTGTGTGTTTGTCTTGTAGAGCATTAGATTTATATGAAGACAGACTTTATATTCCTTTTTATTGGATTTTGTGACATACTTAAAAAGGCTTAGTCTACTCTGATATCACAAGAATATCCTTCTAAGTTTTCTTTGCATATCTTTAAATAACAGGTTTTCAGAGTATTAAGTAAATACAGACTATGTCACATGACAAGATGAACTATTGTCACACCCTGATATAAATAGCACCCAGAGGGAAAATAATAGGTCTCTTTGGAAGGTGGAATAAATTGTACTGTGTGTGTGGGGTATAGGGAGGGATACTTTTATTTGTTTTCCATTGATCATGTATTACTTTGGTACTCAGATAAATGTTAAATAAAATTTTAATTTCATCTGCTTGAAACTTCTTTAAAGATTTCCCTTGAAGTAACTTGGAATGCTAGTAATTTTGCCTCTTTTGCTTTGGAAACAAGCTGTCTTCCAAACAGGCTTCTACCTGAAAAGCTTTGGCCTAGATCTAATGACTTCCCTCTGCTAAATCCAATGGAAGCATTTTAGCCCTAATCTGCCAGCATAGTTGAAGTTCCTGACCACGCCTTTGGCTAGGTCACAGTGCCTCCTCTCTCCCAGCAGATCCTCCCTCCTGCCCTGTTGTGGAAGTTGCTCAGGTGGCTGACCTTGCTGATTCCTCTGACAGGTGACATTTGTGAGGGCTCACTGTGCCAGGTGCTGTAAGTACTCTACATATATTATATCATTTACTTCTTACTGAAATTTTTAAGGGAGCTCTTTAACCAGTTTAGACATTTAACCCATCTAGACATTTCCAGTGTCCAGTGAACATTTCTGCTTAGATCCTGCTAGAGACACCTTAAATTCAGCATGAATTTAAAACCTCTAAAACTACATTTAGAAAGATGGAGAATGTTATGATTCAATTTGATTTGTATGTCTTTGATCGTTAAGAGTCATGAATTCATCTGGAAGAATGGCTCCCTTTCCCCCACAGTTCAACCTAATTTATTTATGGGAAGGCCTGTAAGTTATTTCCTAAAAATGAACAAGGCTTCCTCTCATAGGGTAATTAGCATTGAAACCCTGGATCCGTTTACATCCCCAGAGTCTGTGGTCCGACCCACTGGAATTAGTAATCAAGAAGAACTCAAGGTAGGGTATTCTGCTTAAAAACAACATTTTGGCAGGAAAAGGAAACTTCCATTGGAAAAGGAATCTTCTGACTAAGAGACTGATTTTTATGCCTTTGCAATTGATAACAATCATTGCAGGGAAAGTATTACCAATTCCAGCTCTCCAGGATAGTGTTTTTCTTTTCATTTTGCAATTTTAAAAATAAGTTATAAAAGTAACACTTGTAACTAGAGCAAGACTACTAGCTTCTTAACATGACAACTATTAGTGGCTCCATTACCTTCTGTACATGCCATGTACTCTCATGAATAGATATAAGCTGGGACCCTGGTTACTCATACAGGGTTGGGTTGTTTTTCTAAAGTAATAAAATCATATGGTATGTATTACTCTGCCACTTGTTTTTCTCACTTCACTATATATCATGAATATCACATTTAGGTCAATTAACATAACTTTTATTCTTTTAAATACTACGTTACATACCAAGTTCTATAATTTATTTCCACGAGTTTTCTCTTGATGACCATCTAGGTTGTTTTCAGTTTTCTGTCTCTCTAGGCAAGGCTGCAGGAGACATCCTTGTACGTATATTCTTACATAATGAAACACTTATTTTTAAAGAGTCCTAAAAATGTAATATAGCCAAACTATAGGGTTGGCTAGTTTCTAAAACTGCATTAATAAATCAGCAAAGGAAGGGAAAAGGGAAGTGATGTACTTCTGTAGCCAGGTACTACAGTCGGTACTTTCCATAAGTTGTTTAGTTTCATGTTGGTCTTCTGCCTCTGGTCCTGCCCCAACCCTCCTCTGTAATGCCACAGATGAGCCTGTCCCTTCTCTGCTTACAAGTCCTGCGTGGCTCCCATCTCTTTTAGTCTAAGGCCAAGCTACTAACATGACCCACAAGGTTTTCCACAGTTTAGTTTTGTTGCCCCTCTACCTATCACTGTGCATCCCAGCACACCCAAACTGCAATTGCCTACTTTGTGAGGACACTGCAATCATAGAGCCTTGCTCTGACTTTCTTTCAGTTTTGATGGTCCTTCCTAACCTCTTTCCTGGTTCACCTCTTATTTATCAGTTAGCTTTTCATCTATCTGTGATTCTTTCAGAACATCTTTTGTAGGTTGGGTTAGGGATTAGTGAGGCTAATTATGTTGTAATAACTTAAAACCCACATAGTGGTTTGAGACAGGTTTCTGATTGGTGATGCCCATTGGGAAAGGACTCATGGGGAGGGGGGGGAGATAACCTATCAGTTAAAGTAAAACAGAGGTGCACCAATAAATAATATTTCAGTTAATACAAAGTACTATGATAAAATAAATCAGGATTAGCAATCAATGTACAAAAAAGAAAAGAAAACTTAAATGCCTATTACTGAGTAAAGAAGCCAATTTGAAAATATTACACCCTGTAAAAGATAAAATCTGCGCAAATAGTAAAAGGATCATGGTTGCCAGGGGTTGAGGAAAGGGAAAGATGAATAGGCAGAGCAGAGAAGCTTGCTATCTCTCCTGGCTTATTGGCTCCTATTCTAGCCTTTCATCCTCTTTTGGACTTACATATAAAGTCTCTGCTTCTTTCTAGTAAAAATCAAAAAGACCTCCAGGGAGGTCATAGCATGCTAGCTCCTTGATGCTTGAATCCTAGTTTAGAATGTGTTCTCTGTACTTGTTTGAATGTTGGATAGGTAAAAGAACTCAATTGGTCAGTAACAATATTCACACTCCCATAAGCAGGGTGTGAGAATTTCAAATTTCCATAGCGTCACCCTCACTTGCTATTATGTGATTTTTTCATTGTACTCAGCTAGTACATATGTAGTGCTATCTCATTGTGGTGTTGTTTTCATTTTCCTGGTGACTTGTGGTTTTGATCTCTTTTTCATGTTTATTTGACTATTTTAGTATTCTCTTTTTTGAAAATTCTGTATTGCTTACCCACTTGGTACTGAGTTAAGTGTACATTCCTTATGATTTTGACATATTACTCCTCTCTTCCCTTGGTGATCAAAGCCTTACCTTTTGTATAGATCCTTGTATATAATGTACATGTAGAATTCCATCATTAATTGTTCCAACAATCCCTTATGGAAGACAGGACTTGAACCTGAACAGAAGGATCTCTAGTTTTGAACATGTGAGGCCTCCATACCAACTTTAGTGGTCTGCATTATACTAAATACTAAGTTCCTCAATACTAATAGTCTAAATATTAAGTGAAGAATTCAAGGAGAATATTAAACTTGTTGGTAACAGAACATACATACATTGAGAAGTACTTTAGAAAACAACGTCAGTTCACATATATACCTTTTAACTAGTTAATCAAAGGTGAGATCATACAACATAAATGCTCTGTTCTGTTTCAACTTAATATTTCTTAAAGATCTTTCCATATCAATACACACACACACACACACACACACACACACACACATCTGCCTTCTTTTTTAAGAGCTGTATAATATTCCATTAAAGTAACATGTTTTATTTAGGGAGTCTCTTACTAAAACGTATCTAAATCATTTCCAGTCACTTTCTATACTAACAGTGCTGTAGTTGATGTTACCAAATATAGTTGTGATCTTCTTGCAATTTGTGTAGTATACCCTTTGACTATTATCTTTTGCAAGGAACTGCTGATTCAGCAGCGGTGTGCATTTAAGATTATCTTTAAAACTCTAGCACTTTATGGTTTTGTAACAGGACCCTTACCTGAACTGTGCCAGATGAGTGGCAGGGAATACTGGCTTTATTGGTACTATGCTGGGGACTAGCCAGTGCAGGCTTCTATAAAAGCAGCTGTAGCAGTAATGGAAGCTCTGGCAGCAGAAACAAACCCCACGCCTGCAACTCCTGGCTCTTGAGCCTCTTGAAGGCATGTTGGGCCTGCTGGGACACCCCTAGCACTGTATCTCTCTGAAGCCCATTGACCCATAAGCCTGCCCTCACCTGAGTGCCTGATAGTCTAGGTGGGGACTGGGTTTTTCCCTTTTGTATCTGGTTCCAGGATCATAAATGGACCAGTCAGATTATAGCTCTCAAGTTGTCATTCAAACTTTGAGTTATGTGGATTGAAATGTAGCAAATTTGATTGGTGCTTAAATGGCAGTAATCAAAATCAGAATCATAATTAGACCAATTAGGTTTAAGCTCAATGGATCAGTCAAGTTTCAGCTCTTTTGCTGTCATTCAAATCTTGAGTTTAAATATGCAGATTGAAAATGGAAGTTAATTGATTGATGTTAATGAGGTCATTAGATGCTTCAAATTTAAAAACAGACCAATTGGGCGTTTGTGCATGGGGTACCCTGAAGAGGTTAGAAGGCAGAGCAAGTGTCCACTTGATTCACTCAGCACCTGGCCCCTGAAGAGAGAGGATTCAACAGACATCTGTAGACTTTCTAGACGTCCATACCTCAGTCCTCCTTCACAGAGACCCAGCTGCTACACCTACCTCCAGCCCTGCTGCTGCTAACCTGGCCTGCAATTCCCACTTTGTCTTTGGCCTGTTATCTCAACTAGATTGTTGGTTCATATCAATAGCTCACAAAGAGCCATAGCACTGGTGTCTCTGATACTATCTCTTGATGAATGATGCTGACCAGAACAATTGTTTGGTGACCAACACTCTTGTCTGGTTACCTTTGAGAGCTGTCCACCACCCCTGGTTTCCTGGCACCACTTTCTGGTGCTATTAAGTCCATTGTTGTCTAGTCTAGGATCTGTGCTATCCATCCCAGTTTTCAGACTATTGCTGTGGGCTGCTGTGGTGTCACCTTACTGGCCCTACCAGTGAGCACCTCCATCTGTCGTTGTGAATTGGACCCTGGTGCACTGCTGACTGGTATGCCACCACTTTAAGACTCTCATTAATGAGACAACATTGTTTCATGAGTAGCCTTTTTTGGGACTAGGACACTGTAGACACTCTATGGGGTGAGGCAATTAGCCAATTGTGGCCTTAGAAATCCCTTCCTTTTTCCAACCTCCTGTTTGTCAAACAAACCCTATTGTTGTTGGACCCTGACCCTGACTGGTGTCTTACAGTTGAGCATATGGCTGTGAACTCACAGAGAGCAGCCTGATCCTCACCTTGGCACTGTCTTTTGCAATATCTCTTTAGCATTACTGAATGCTAATATAGCACTTTTCAGTTTCACTTACTGACATGAAGGTCACATTTTCCCTTTAAGATAATAGCTTTTACATTTATGCCAGCAATTTAGTATTTGGAAGGAAGAGAGGAAGAAGCAGGAAGGAAGGAGATGAGTCACTTGGTAAGTCCCAGCATAAAGTGGGGACTAGATTCATGGATGTTCAAAATTATATAGACCTTGGTGAGAATTTCAGTTTTGTCATTTGCTAACTGTGTGACCTCAGTTTTACCATTTTTTTTTCTTTTTGAGACTAGTTCTCGCTATTTTTGCCCGTGGAACCGCAGGTTCATGTTGCCTGGGGTACCACAGACTCAAGCAATCCCCAGCCTCAGCTTCCCACGTAGCTGGGATTGCAGGCGTGTGCCACCACGCCCAGCTATTGTTTTGGAACTAGGTCTTGCTACGGGCCCCAGACGGGACACGAACCGCGATCCCTAGCTCCGGCTGCTTCATAGGCTGAAGCTTACTGGCACGAGCCACTGTGCCCAGCTAGTTTTACCTTTTTTATGGGTTGTTATAAAGTCTAAATCACATAATACACTTTAAAGTATTTAGTATTCAATAAATGCCTACTTTTTTTTTTTTGAGACTAGGTCTCGCTATTTTTGCCTGTGGAGCTGCCCGGGTACCACAGACTCAAACAATCCCCAGCCTCAGCTTCCCAGGTAGTGGGGATTACAGGCACATACCACCATGCCCAACTATATTTTTTTGGAACTAGGTGTCTCTACATGTCCCCAGCGGGACTTGAACCGTGATCCCTGGCCCTGGCCACAGTTTCCTAGGCTGCTGCTTACAGGCACGCGCCCCTGTGCCTGATCTAAATGCCTACTCTTAGTGCTGTTATTTACCCAATGCTATAATAGTATATTCAGTATACTGTATATACAGTACACTGTATTAGGCTTTATTCCTGACAAGTTGGACATAACACATGCTCATTGAAGATAAATCTTCAAAAAGCTCTAAATGTCCTGGAATTCAGCTATGCTTTCAATATAATTTATGTAGATAATTAAAAAAACAGTTGCAACGGAACAATTTCTTCTTGGTAGTTTGATGTTTTTGAGGAGTTCTCTTTAATTTGCATGATTTCCCTGAGACATCTCACAGATCATATGATGATCTCAGTTTTTAAAAGTTCAATTACATGTTTGTCATGGTTTCTATAAAGTCAAATTTTGGCTTTTTATTTCAAAAATAGTATTGGTATTCAGTTAAGAAATAGCTTCAGGGTAGAATTGAGGTAGATTTGGTTTCTCCAGTGGGTTTCAAAGGAAACTTTTGACTTCTTTTTTGGATTGTTACAGTTCTATGTGTCTGGTTTGGCTGTATTGGTACCTTCAGTAAAGGTACCAATGATGGTCAGTAACTGAAATGGTCAGTAAAGGAAATGATGAAATAATTAAATTTAATATTAGAACAGCCGGGCACGGTGGCTCGTGCCTGTAAGCTTCAGCCTATTAAGTGGCTGGGGCAAGGGATCGTGGGTCAAGTCCCACCTGGGGCCCGTAGCAAGACCTAGTTTAAAAAAAAAAATTAATATTAGAACAGACCACCTACAGAATAGAGGGATAGCTACAGTTTTTTTCCAAACCTAGTTCTATAGAAATACTGTTTAGGGCATTCTCCATTCCCTCATCTATTCCTCAGGTTTTTAAAGCTTTAGGTGAGTCAAAGCTGGATTGCGACCCTCACACTGGATCTTACTGCCTCTCACCATTCTTCTCTCTGTGCTTCTACTTCCAGTTTCCTTAATGTGTTAGCTCCTTCCTACTATAGGGCACATGATTCTATTCCTTGGAAAACTCTTTTTCTTTCTCTTTCTTCCTTTGCCTAGTCAACTCCTACTCACTATTCAGATCTTAGCTCCAGGCCATATTCCTATGAAAATGTTTTTTAAGTGCTTCCAACTTATCACAGTTCTTTCTCTCTCTCTCTCTCTCTCTCTCTATATATATATATATGTAGATATAGAGATATATCTCTATATCTCTGTATATATTTATATATATGCTTATATATATGCTTATCAAACTTATTTGTGTAATTACCTGATTAATTTTAGTCTTCCCTACCCTATTGTAATCCCCAAGAGCAGATAACTCCACTGGTTTTGTTCATTATCATTTCCTTAGTATCCAGCACAGAACCTGACACCCAGTTGGTACTCAATTTAAAACAGTGTTAATAAATGAAGCTTGTGTTTAGTGCTTCCTTAAATCTCTTCGTCTTTCTCATATGGCATCAATCACCCAAGGCTCATCTTTTAAATATTTACACAGAGTTGGGTGCATGTTCCTGTTATATTAATCTTAAGACAACTTCTATATTTCATTTTGACCATCTTCATTAATACTTTTGATCTGAGTGTTTGGGGCAGGAAATAGCAAAGACCTCATGACTATAAGGAAGGAAAGTATTTAGTAAATTACCCTTCCTCTCTGTCTCTACTGAACTGCTGGGGAAATCCCTTTGACCATGAAAACCAGGGACAGAATTAGGCTGGAAGCTAAAGACTATCATAGTTTGCATCAAGATAAATAACCGAGGAAAAGAAGATGGAAATCCATAGTTAATAATTGTTCATGGAATTTTTTCACATGTGGGAATCATAACTTTAGAGTGCTTTCTGAGATGTTTTGGTTGGTCCTCACAGGGATTTCACCCTATTATAAATCACTGTTGTAAATGGCTTAAAATTGTGACCTACAGTTAGACAGGATCTGAGACTGGAGATTGTTTGTTTCCATGGTATAGACACCTCAGGTCAAACAGATTCTTGGTTCAAGGCAGGGATGAGATGGAGAAACTCTCTGATCATCCCTGGGTTATTTTGGGGAATATCCCTGAGATCCTGAAAGTTAGCATTGTAAATTTAGGGACTGGGATAAGTGTAGTGCCTTTGCACTGAATGTTTACTAAATATTTGCAATTCCTTTATTACTATAGTGCAAATAGGCACTTATGCTTGAATTTTGGGGAGCAGGAGAAAAAAATAGCATGATGGATACATAGCTTTTTCTTCAAGCATAGACAACACTGGAATCTGTGTTCTTGTTTACTAAGACACTCCAATAGTGTAATTCTTTAAAAAAAATCAAACTGTTCTTTTAAAGTGTAATCCTAAGTAGAAGAAACTATAACATTCTCTGAATATTGGGAAAAATGAAACTTTGTCTAAATATATTTTGTTGATAATCACAAGATTCCTCCCTGAACTATGAAAATTTGTTGAGGAAATCAAGTCTCTTGTAAACTTTACCATACTTTCACTCTTATGGACTTTATCATCATGTATTTTTATTTGATCTTTGTGTCTGTTTTAAAAACTGAATTATGTTATTACTATTAAACCTGAAGCTCCACGAGAACAGGAATTTTTATTTTGATGTCACCTGTCTGTATGTTATAGGGTAGGTACTCAGTAACTATTTACATGTACCAAATTTCTTAGTTCTTCAATGAGCCTAGAAAACTGATACTACCTTTCTCATTTTATGAATGAGGAAGCTAAGCCATAGAGAGGATAAGGAATTTGCTAGTTGGTAGTGGAATCTTAGTTGAATTAAATAAATCTGAATAGATTCATCATTTTGATCATCTGCCAGAAATAAATGTTTATTAGAAGGATGTAGGCCTCTTGGGAAATGACTTGGAACAACTTTGGTTATGTGATATATGAATCACCAAGACAGATGTGTTCAGGTTTCTGTTAGTTGGGAAGGCCTACTTCATTGTGCATCTGGGTGGGGATGGTAGTAGGGTGGGGAGGAAAGATGGGTGAGGATGCAGGAAGTGGAACAGGCAGTTGTGGGCATTAACACACCAGGTGTCAGGGTGGTCTGTCTGATCTGCTTTATTAGGCCATTTTATTCTAGACTTGGATAAAGAGTGGCCTAAGTGTCAGGAATATTTTTGAAGATACTTGAAGCCAAACATAGTTTGTGTGTTTTCTGGCTGCACAACTAGTTTTAAGTCTTCAAAAAAAATACTTTACAAATTGTTTTGCTTAGGGTTTAAAAAATGCAAAACCAACCAGAATAAAAGGACACAAAAAGGTGAGAGTAATTTTATCCAGCAGTCTTTTATGTATACATCAGCCTACATACTGTATCATAATCTCACCTTTACTTCCTTCATATACTTGAGAACATGCTATATTATGTGTTCTGAATTTTTTTCTTTGCAAAAGCTAGATTTATTTTTGGGACTTCTGAGCTAATACTGTAGACTAAACATAATTTTTCTACCTTCTGAATCTTTACTAAAACTGCAGGAAGGGATTTTCTTTTAAGATAAACTTCTATAAAAGAGCAAATGGAAGAAAAAATTTTAAAAAAACTCTTAAATTTTTGCAGAAATTAAATTACATTTTTACAGATGGGAAAGTGGCAACTGATAGTAGGCCTAGGAAAGCTGAAATGTAAGCTGGCCAAGGAGAAATCTGAGAGTTACCTGCTTTAACTCAGGATGCCCAAAGACTTAACAGTTGACTGCCAAAACCAGGTATATTAGGATGATGAAGAGGGGAAAGTAAAGGCTATAGATATAATAATACATATGCATACTATAGATTTTTTTCTAAACAAGAGCTAGAAGAGTATAGCCTAAAGAGTCTGACCCATGCAAACAGAAAGATATAAAGATACTGACACGAGGAGTGTTCCACAAGTCAAGGTGATCTGATCTGGTCTATTTCATAATATGTATAAAACATGCATAATATGTATGAAACATACATATTACCCACTGATCACTATAATTAAGTACAAAATCATTAATATCAATCCTCAAGGTTAAAGCTTCTAATTAACTCTTATTCTTCATAATTTCAACATGAACATACAACTAGGTATGTGAGGATAGCATCTAATATGAGAGAGTCTAAAAGAAACTGAAGTACAACTTGGAAAAAAGATTGTGCAGTTAGAAGGAGATATGACATTAATACTCAAATAGAACAAGGAAAATAAAATTAGAGAAGTCCAGGAGATATAACAATTCAACTACAACAATTCCAGAAAGAAAGAGTAAGCAGAGAACATGGAGGGGAGAATATTTTTCAGAATGAAAATTTACAATTAAAGGGGACCAATTATTGCCTGGCACAACGAATGAAAGAGTATCTCCAGCATAATTATGACATTGCATCAATTTGGGAATAAGTTATATTCTGTAGAATCCCAAAGGTAAAAAGTAGATTATATGCCAATGATCAGCAGTTCAAAGGACTTTGAACTTCTCAGCAGCAGCATTAGAAGTTAGATTATAAGTAACTTTTAAAAATGCAGAAGATATTTGTTTCCACCTAAATTTCTATAGCAAGCCAAACTAGGAGACAAGTGAGAAGGTCAATCAAAGATACTTTTAGACTGGCAAATCTAAAAACAATGTGAAAGTTCCCCTTTTCAGGAAGCTCTAAAAGGATGCTCCAAATAGATGTGTAAATAAACCAGAGAAAGAGGAAGGCACAGAATACAGAAGATCCATTGATGTGGAGATGTGAAGGGAATCTCCTGGAGAGAGGTGAAGGGAGATCCCAGGATGACAATTCTGCATCAGATGTAGAGGGCAATCAGTAAAGACTGGAACAAAATGATTCAGGAGGTGGGTTGAGAGCTTTTACCACCACAAGTCTTCTATTATACCGGTCTCCCCCCCCCCAAATCATTATTATTGTTCTAAAAATCACCATATAAAAGTTACCATCTTACATTTTTAAGTGTAATAGCTTAGTAGCGTTAAGTATTTCATATTGATGTTAAATAGATCTTTAGAATCTTTCCATTTGTGAAACTGAAGGTCTATACCCATTAAACAATAACTCCCTGTTCCCCCATTTTTACTTCCTGTTTCTGTGAATTCAGCTACTTGATATACTTCATTTAAGTGGAATTATGCAGTATTTGTCTTTTGTGAGTAGCTTAGGTCACTGATCACAAGGTTTTCAAGGTTCATTTATGTGGTAGAATGCCCCCCACTTTTTTTTTTTTTTTTACATTTTAAAAGGACAGGTTTGTTAGGAAAAGAAGAAAGAAAAAAGAGACACCTGCATGGACACAGATGGGCAGTCTTGAGAGGAGAGCTGCCTGGTTTTCCCTTTTTAAGACTGAATAATTTCCTGTTGTATATATGTACCACGTTTTAAATTTATACATTCACCCACTGATGGACATTTGGACTGCTTCCTCTTCTTGGCTTTATAGTGTTGCTATAAACAAAGGGGCATAAATATCTCTTTGAGACCCTCCCTTAAACTCTTTTGAATATATATTCAGAATCACATGGTAATTCTATTTAAATTTTTGAAAAGTTATGAACCCTGGGGATTACAAAGATGTGAAATTTATATATAAATAAAGTATTAAAAAATAAATTTTTGAAAAATTGACTGACTTTATACAGCACCATGTTGTTTCAATTATTGTAATTGTGTAATATATTTTGAAATTAGGAAGTGAGAATCCTCTAGATTTGTTCTTTTTCAAAAGTGTTTTGGCTATTTGGGGTTCATGTGAATTTTAGGATGACCTTTCCTATTTCTGCAAAAAATGTTGTTGGGACTTGTTTGGCATTGCACTGAATCTGTAGATTCCCATTGGAAATTTGAGTATTTACCAGTACTTTTAATTGTACAAAACTACTAGAAGATATTTGAACAAAGTAGGAATATATGGTAAGAAAGTGAAAGTAGGAGACCACTGGAAATTGATAGATCACCTAATGTAACTGATTGTCACTACAGTACAGTGGGCTACTGTATTGAAAAGTCATTGAATGGTGTGGAAGACTTAGTACAATAGACAGGACATTCAAACTAATTAAGAACAAGGTTATTATTAAAATAAGAAAAAAATGGACACTGTGTCATACCATATTACAGTACTTTTGTGTAATTAACATTTGCATTGACATATAATGTGAATATGAGTAGTCAATCAAAAATATAATACATATGAAGTTTTGAGAGTGAAAGCACATCATTACGAGAACTAAACCTTAATTTGTCCATAATAGGAAGTGAATGAGTCAAAAGACATCTGTTTTCTTTGATTGTTCAGCACAATACAATCCAACATGATAGTAGTCACAAGCCACATGAAGTTACTGAACATTGAAGATGTAGATGGTCCTGCTTGAGATAGGTTGTTAGTATTAGCTACACATTAGATTTTGAATATCTGGTGCAGAAAAGTACAGTAGCTCATTAAGAATTTTTATATTGGTTACATGTTCTAACAATATTTTTAATACAATGAGTTAAACAAAATATTAAAATTTATTTCACCTGTTTCTTTTACCTTTTTAAAATGTGAGTACTTAGAAATTTTGAAGTAGAAGCCAGGCTTGTTTTCAGGAGTTCAATAATATGCAAGTTGTATAAAGAGCTACTTTGGTGGTGAATGGTTGAATTTCAGTGCTGGGCAATTTGTGGCATGAGGGCTTTATGTTTCTGGATTTCTTCCAATCCCAGGTATCTGGACATGCCAGAACTTGCCAGGGTGTGCCTGCCACCAGATCCTCAATGGTCTCCCCACCCTGGTTTGCTTTTTTACTCACATATGTTTTGTCATATTATTCTCTTTTCCTCTCTTCCCTTTTCTTTTAAAAAACTATCTCTCATTATTGGGTTTGAAAGCTGTTATAAACGGGGAAGATGTTTGTCCTAAAAGAAGACCAGCCTGGAAATCTGATGAAGGAGCAGAGGAAAATGACTATGTTGACAGCATTTCATAAAATTTGGCAAAATGTCACTTAAATAACAAAAGTCTCATATATCTCAGAAATAAAAACAACCAACCCAGCAAAAATATTGCTAAAACTATAGATTGTTTTGAGGGAGAAAGTAATTTTGTAGCAATAAACAGATTTTTAGTTTTTAGTCTTGTTCCACTCTTGTCTAATTTTAAGTGTCTGTCTTCAACCCTAACTTTAGAGAAGTTCTGCCTTATCCAGTTCAAATAGTCTCTCTCTCTCTCTCTCTCTCATCCTTTAAAAAAAATCCAAAATAGTTTCTCTCTTCTTCATTACTCTCTTTGCTGTCTAGCCAACAGTTTTTAGGAGCAGTGACTGCTGTGAAGAGAGGGTTTTGCCAGCTGAAGTTATGAATGTTCTAATGAGTTTAAGTAAAGGGTTCTTGCAGGTAGATATTCATAGTCAACATTCATTCTGCAGGGGGAGGAGTGTTTCTGATAGATCAGCAACTAGTGATAACTCATTTAAGTAACTTAGGAGTTGTTTCTGATAGATCTGCAGCTACCAATAACTTACCCAAGTGACTTTTCTTTCCCTCCATGTAATAGTAACATCTGCATAAAAATAAGAAAAATGTGTAATAGGGTAGAAACATATGTGATTGCAGTTATGGAAGGTGCAGATCAAAATAAGTGAAATTAATAGCTTAAAATCTAAAAATAAATACACTTCCACTGTTTATAGAAATGAAAACCGGGTGGGAAAACCAGCAAAATGAGGTACTTAACAAAACTTACAAAGGGGAGCAGCTGGCCCCTTAAACCCAACTACTCTTAGGTTTTAGGTTTTTCTCAGCCTGTGCAAGTGGTAGCAAGATCTTATTAACCTTAAAAAGGAGCCAAAAATTAATTTACTTATTAAAAGACAAAATAGACAATAGTTACTGAGGGGTACAAGGAGCCCCTTTGGAACAGTCCATTCTCTAGTCCAGAAGGTTACATGTGGCCTTCAGCCATTTGCTTCCTCAAAATGGTGGCCATCTTACCTTTTCAAGCCAGCTGAAAAAGCCAAGATGGCACAGTCGTTCTTTCTTCAAAGACAAAGCTCTACTCCAAGCTAGAAGGAGCCAAGATGGCATCATTGCTCCTTCCAAAGTGGGAGATTCAAATCCAATGAGGAAAACCAGGATGGTTTCCAATATTTTTTTCGCTCCAATATTCTTTTAGCTCTGATATTCTTTCAGTTCCAATATTCTTTCAGCTCCAACTCCAAAGTGGACTGAAAACCACCAAGACTCACTTGATACAATAGCAGCAACCACTTCAGATGTCACACAAGGAAAATAGCAACTCAACAAATTCTCTTCAATTTCCAAGCTTTGCAGTTTCAAAGTTAAACCAAGTTCTCAAGTACCAAATTTTCAAGTCAGCTTACACAAGCTACAAGTTTCTCCAACTTGCCTCCCTGGGCTCTTCATGGCCCAGGCTAGGGCCTGGGCCCTGCCTGTTGCCTGAACATGGCAGCATGGCAGCTCCTGCTGCTCCTCTGCACTATCCCTTCTCTCTCCTTCTCCAGGTATTTTCTCTCTTTCTCTGTCTCCTCCCTAATCCCCTCACCCTCTTCTCCTCTCTCAAGAAGGCTTAACTTCTCTTCTCCAATTCTCTGCCTACTACGACACAATGGCTGCGATTCCAGTTCAGCACCACCAGTACTGCAGGCCTTAGCCCCCCCAATTTCACCACAGCCCTTCTATCAGAAACACAGGACCAAGAAAAAAAAAAGCCCCATATGCAACCAGTCAGCATATATTTTTGTTATTTAGGAGGTTTCTCTTTCTCCAAGTCTCTGCCCACCAGGGCACAGTGGCAGCTATTCTAATGCAACATTCCCATGCTTGGTCCATGGCCCCCCAATTTCACCACAGCACCCCTTATCAGAAGATTATATAACTTGCTTCAGTGTAATAATGTACAGCATTATCAATGAGTTGCACTAGGGAATTATTACCAACTTCCTATTTCTCCTTTCCAAAGCATTGGTGAATATAGTCCTTATCCAAGGATGGTCATGAAAACTACTTTCCTTTTGATCTGGCTTAGCTCCTGCATCTGTGTTCTTGTGCAGTATTAATCAGGGTGCAGGTGACTGAGATAGTGGATGAGGAATCTTATTTTTACCTTTTTAAATGCTGTTTCAAAGTTTTTTTTTCTAGCATTTTTGCCCACCATATTGCTCAGATGTCTTAGGTTTCCATTAAAGGAATATATGCTCTATCTTTGTGGCCTCTTATTACTGGGAAATAACTGTGCCTTTCTTTATAGTATTGATTTGCTGTTTTCTTCTGGGGATTCAATGCTGTGTTCTGCCTATTTCTCTTGTTATCATGAGGGTGGGGGCAGGCTTTTTACAAAAAACACTTTTGCTAGCTTTTCCTAAACTAGAGAAAAATCTTTACCTTTCAATCTGATACAAGAACAAACAAAAGCCCTTATTAACCCATAAGCTTCCACACACTAGTTACCTTTGTCATTCAGATACCTGCTGCTTGCCTGCTTCAAGGCCCTCTCTGTCAAACTAAAGGGAAAAAAAATTTCAGGATTCTTTAGCCACCTACAGCCTTTGCTATGTAATTCCAAAGCCAGACTAAACTCTTAAAAGTGATTGATCTGTTTATTACTAAGTAAGCTAGTAAGAAAGTGATTATTTAAACATGTATTGCAAGATCAGCATGTAAAAAACACTGTTACTCCATTACATGTGCTACAAAATAAACATGAAAAACCCAGTTACCCCACCACATATCCAAAACTGTCCTTTAGTCCCTCGTTACCTCATCACATGTCCAGTCAGTCTGAAGTCAGCAGCCCATGTTCCAAAAGCAGTGCATTCCTTTTTTCTTTCATTGGTGTCTGTTCCAGCTTCTGCCAAACACATGTCTAAAATGTAGTGTTCTTCTTTCCTTTCAGTCTCCTCTCAACTTTAGGCAGTAGAAAAACTCCAACATACAGGAATCATTCAATCTCCAATCATACAGGAAAATGAACATAGGGTTCATTTTCTCAGCCCATGCTCACAGCCTCTTCAAAACATTTGAATCAAACTAGATAAAGCAAGCTCCAACATGAAGGTCAAATCTCCAAACTCTTTAGACTCCTTTAACACACACCAACAGCTTATGGATGCCAAGGTCTATGAGTCCATTAGCCTGAGCCTAAGCCCACGAGCCTAAGCCTGCCTCAGCCTTCAAGGCCGGGCACTCATCCTGTCCAAACATGGAAAGGACTTCTCTTAAATCCCTTTTATATCTTTCTCCTTGTTTTCCTTCCCTTTCCTGAAAGAAATTTTGTCAATCATATAACATTACAAAAGCCTTGTTTTTCTTTTCTCCTCCCCTTCTGTCCTTCTGAAAGAAAACTATGAATTCTAATGAAAACTATGAGTTCTAAGCTTTGTTCACCGGGGCTCTGAAACAATTAAGGCAGCAAGTCAATCTCCATAATGTTGCCAGATCCTTTTTGAAATTTACAATTCTAAAGCAAAAAGGGAAGTCTCTCATATTTCCTAGATATACAATGTTACTTATCAATGTACAACATCAGCTATGTTAAAATGGCAGGGACCCTCCAATATTCATATGTGGAAAAATTATATCCTGCTTTTCCCCCTCTTAAGGATGAACATTTGTCTCATATTTACAGAATAGGTTTAGTAAGGAAAACTTGGAAAATACCAAAAGCACAGTCTTTCATCATTCTATTTTTTTTGAGACTAGGTCTCACCATTTTTGCCTGAGGAACTGCAGGCTCTCCTTGCCCGAAGCACCACAGACTCAAGCAATCCCCAGCCTCAGCTTCCCAGGTAGCTGGGATTACAGGCGAACGCCACCATGCCCAGCTATTTTTTTGGAACTCCCTATGGACCCCAGGAGGGACTCAATCCAAGATCCCTAGCCCCAGCCGCTTCATACGCTGAAGCTTACAGGCATAAGCCACCGTTCCCAGCCTCTCATTCATCATTCTAACCACATCATTTTTGTTTATATTTAGTTACATATGGATACAGGGACACATATATATGTACGTTTAAATTTAATTTTACTATTTAATATATTAGATTTAACATGTAATAACCTTCAATATTACTGTATTACAATAAGCTATCACACTGTTCTGCCTATGCTATAACATTTTAGAATTTGATAATATGTCTATCTTTCACTTTTATTTGTCAAACATATTTTATAATTTTTTTATTAATAGCTTTTACTAATTTAATTTTTATCAACATAGGTTAATTATTTCCATTTTCAATCACATGTAACATTTCAATATTGTGATTTATTTCCATAGGTCTTGGTCCTCTGTGTTGCCCACCTTTTTCTTATCTGTGTTGTTACATATACTCCACTAACTCACTGGCAACATAGCAGAGTGGTTATTAATTAGCCTGGAGCCAGGTTGCACAGGCTCAAATCTTACTCTGCCTCTTACTGGCTGTGTGACAGTGTATAAATTACTTACCTTACATTTTCCCAGCTATGAAGTAACTAAATTTTCCTCAGAGGGTTGTTATGAAGATTTAGTAAGTTGATATAAGGAAAGCACTTAAAACATTGGCACGTAGCTGCTAAATAACTTATTATTGATACTTAGTATTCTATTGGTAAGGATATTGACCCTTTATTATATTTGTAAAAATTTTTCCATTTTTCAAATTTCGTATATGACTTTTTATCTGCCAATTTCTGTAAATCATCAATTTTTTCTTTTTTCTTTCTAGTATGGTATAATGCATACAAATTCCTTTGATATAGTCACTGGGTTGTTCTTTGTATCATTCAGGTTTTGTTTGCTTTCTCATTTATCTGTTACTTTTTAAAAAATTTAGTTTTTTGATCTATGTGGGATTAAATCTGATAAATAGAGTGAAGTAAATTCTAATATTACTGCTTTTAAAATTTTTTTGGTGTTACTTATTGAATTAAACTTTCATCTTCCTATATATGTTGAATACTAGCTTTATAATATGATGAATATTTTTGTACACTTGTTAGTGTCCGTTCTGTTTTACTAAAGTTATCTTTCTTGATAGCAGTTGCTCAGATTATTGTACATTGCTCTTTCTTGTTAGCAGTTGCTCAGATTATTGTACATGACTACAGTGCTCAGATTATTATAGCTTTAAATATATTTTGTATTCTGGCAGAGAAAGGGTTTCCTTTGGTGCTACTCTTTTTTTTTTTTTAACTATTTTTTAAAAGCTATTTTACTTTATCAATTTAGGAATAATTTTTTCAAATTAAAAAAGTGGAATTGAAATTCAAAGGTATTATTTCACTCCACAATACTTTACTGAATTGATTGGGGAAAGAAGCCAGGGTGGGCATCTCACACAGCCCAGAACAGGAGCTTGGAAAGCTGCCAATTTACTGAATTGATATCTTTACAATGTATACTTCCTCATCTGATGTTAATTTACCTGTTTATAAAGTATTTTATGTAATTCAGTAACAAAAAATTTTTTGAGACTAGGTCTTGCTACGTTGCCCGGCATAGTCCCAATCCCATTGACTCAAGTGATCCCCAGCCTCAGCCTCCCAGGTAGCTGGGATTACAGGCACTTGCCACTGAGCCCAGCTGCCTTTTTAAAACCAAGTCTTGGTATTCTGTCCAGGGTAGTTTCAAACCAGTGAACTCAAGCGATCCCAGACCTCTTGCCTCCAGTTCTTGGACTACAGGCTGGTGCCACCAGACACAGCAAATTCAGTAATTTTTTTATTTACTTTTCCACTAAGGCAGATTTTTTTAGATTTCTACTAAGGCAGATTTTGTGGTAAAATAGATATACAAAATTTTGAAAAACATACATAGGTCCTATATATTTCCTTCTTGATTATATCCCAGATTTTTAATTTTTTTTTGTTGTACTTTGGGAATAAAATATTTTTCCATTAGATATATAATTTTCTGTTGTTAAATTTGCATTATATATGGAGGGAAGCATTTCTATATATTTT
>PVHY01001424.1:0-98302 GCA_004024945.1 Uropsilus gracilis | reverse complement strand
GAGCCACCGTGCCCGGCCCTCAGTTCACTTTCTGTTGTGAATATTGGCAGTTGATTAGAGGTAACTATGGCATATTTGGTGTCATAACTAAGAACATATTTCTCACTGAGCAAAGTCATCACGTCGATAATAAAAATCATTCTACATCCCTTCTGTTTATAATTACTGAAGGGTCGGGTGTTTTACCATTTTGTATTCAACATGATTTAATTCTCCTAACAACTCTATGCAGTAGATATTGTTACCTCTATTTTCAGATGAGGAAACCAAACTTTAGAGAATATGCTAGTTGCTTAATGTCCAATCACACAGCCACTTCACAAAGACAGTGACTCTTTGAGCTTACCCTTTTAGTTTTTCACCTATCATAAAGTAATGAGAATATTGGGGGTTACAAATTCTATCAATCTGTGATATCCAAAAGGTATGTGATGAAATACATACATATAGAAGCATGTAATATTTAGTGGGAATCCAGTAGCTCCCACATTTTAATGTTCATTAGAGTCTCTTGGAGTGCTTTTAGAAGTATAGATTGTTGGATGCTACTTCCAGAAATTCTAACACACTGGGGCTAGCCTATTGTTAGCTCAGAAATCTGTGGTTTTAAAAGAGGAAACCCACAAGTCTCCTTAAGAAAAAAAAAGAAAATGAAAAAGAAACAACTAGGGCTATTAAATCAGTCAATATATCTTAAAGCTGGGACATAGAAATTCTGGTGAGACCTAACATATTAAAATACTCTGTCAACTTTCTAAGGGTCTATTCTTATATAGTACAGTCCTTTTAGATCAACCATCAAGTCCATTTAGTTTGCTTAAATTGAGGAAGAAGAAATTGGTGTTCTGGCTGTGACGAGTATTTATTTTATTTAAGAATAAGATATTGTAACAAAAGCTGGTCATGGTGGTGTGTGCCTGTAAATGACAGCCCATGGCTGGGACCGGGGATCTCGGTTTGAGACCTGCCTGGGGCAACATAGTGAGACCTAGTCCCCAAAAATAGTTGGGTGTGGTGGTACGTGCCTGTAATCCCAGCTACCTGGGAAGCTGAGGCTAGGTATTGCTTGAGTCCAAGGTACCCCAGGCAATATGAGCCTGCAGTTCCATGGGCAAAAATAATGAGACCTAGTTGGAAAAAAAAAAAAAAAAGATATTGTGACAGAATCTATCATATTGAGGGATTTTTTTTTTTTATCTTTCTTTGGAACTTTTATTTTAGGAGGAATTCTCCATTTGTGTGTTGTCTCTTGTCACTTCAACCAAGTCCTTATCTGTAATTGTCACCTGTACATTATTTATGTCTAAAAAATTTGGGAACTTTTAAAATAATTTTTAATCAATGAATTATATAGGTTGACCACTATACCTTAAGTTTAATTAATCTCTACTTTTATATCAAGGGTGTATATACTCTAGTGCTGTTAAACAGTTACATATTGACTATGTGTGAAAATTATTAACTACTTGATCTTGAATAATTACTCAGTCTTGTGTGCAATTTTGGGCTTTTCCTATTAGAGAATAGATCTCAAATACAAGTTAGGTTTGTTTTTACCATTCACATTCTATATTTTCAAACATTGAGAAGGAGCTCTCATGATCTCTGAGATATGTCTAGGGATCTGGATTATGGATAGGGAATTCATTAAGTATTTTGACAATCAGCACCAAGTTAATGGGAACAATAGAAGGTTTTCATGTTGGCATTTTTGTTTACTTCAGAGGACATTTTATTGAAAAAAAAAATCTAAACACAATGTATCTAATTCACAGGATTGGAAAACAAGACCTAGAAAAGGAGACTGTGAAAAGGAGACCTCCCTCAGTTCCAGTTGTCAATGACTTCTAGAAACACTTACAGGTAGGTGTCTACCTACAGGTGCAATTGGAGGTTCCTAAATAACTCTTGGATCTTGGTTCTTTGGTATCTAACACTTACCATTAGACATGAATTTCCTCATTAGATAATATGCTTCACAATTCCCTGGGGAGATGGTTTAATTAATTTCTAATTCCTTCATTTATCAGAATAATTTCTTCTCTCATTATTCCAACAAAGAGAAAAGTAGGAAAGATAGAGCTGAAGAGAGAAAAAAGCCCTCAGAAAGTATGAGAAGATTGTGCTGGGTCTTGGCTAGTTTTGCCAGTCTTTTGGGAATTGCTTTCTCCTCTTCTTGCTTCACTTGACTGTCACTGTATCGCCTGGACCAGATGTTAATTTTGAGTTATATGGAGTCTTACAAGAAAGACTTCTGCTTTTGTTTGGGCATGTGCAAATTCTGGTTTCCACTTCTGCTCACTTGGAAGTTTTGAGGCTATCATTTGCCACAAAGCAAAGTGAGTGTGATGCTAATGCTGCCGCTCCAGCTGCTTTTTGGACTACAGTCTGATAAAGGACATTCCATCTTTTATAGCATGGCATTGAACATAATGTAATTGCCAATTGGCTCCCACCCTCCTTTTAACTTTGCTTCAGGTGATAGGCTCCTCCCAGTACTTATCTTTTGGGGGCAGGCTATGAAGTGGTGTCTTCCTGATCGTATGTCATTTGGTCAGTTTATAAGTCAATTGCCTGTATATTGAAAAAAAAATTTAAAGTATTTAAAATTTAAAAATACTATTTTCAATAATCTTTCAGTATCATAGCTCTGCAATCTATAGCATTAAAATTTTTGAATGCTGTCAATACTATGGCATGTTCATTGTGCTTTAAAAAATTGTGAACTGATATTTTCTGCAGAATTTAGATTTTTTCCTGCTATCTTCCTTCCTGTCTTCCTACTTTCTTCTCCTTTCATTCATTAAAATTTTATTGCACCCCAAGATTCTAACAGGCACTGTGTTTAAGTAACTCCTAGTTGGGGGTGAGGATTTGAGGGAGAATCTTAACAGGTTTGTTAGATTGCATAGCAAAGAGGGTTGTTGAAGCAAAGAACAGCTGACCTAACACCAATAATTTTTCCTTCCCCCCAGACCAAAATCTTCAACTCTTCATTCATTTTCACTTAAAAATGCCATCATCAGAGTACCTTACCCTAAGCCAGTTACTTATTTTTTCTCTTTACTATCATGATCAAAACATATTCATGAATAATTTGAGTGGCTTGCTATCATCTCAAGTTGTTATCCACTCATCTCCTTAGCTACTTCCAGAAACTTTTTGAGGGGTTTGATACCTAGAATTACTGCTTTTGCCATCTTTGAGGAGTATTAGTGATTATAAGGAACATCAGTGCTCATATAGTTGATTCTTCCAATGCTCTATTCTTTTAGAGACCTTTTCAGTTCCAATGATCTTCACATCACCTTTTTGTTCAAGTTAGCTTTTCACACCACTAGTTTCACCTTGAATATTGCCAGCCTTCAGAGCTGCTTCATCAATGAAATCTTAAAGACCAAACCCCACCCTGCTCACAGCTTCTATTCTCCCTGCCCTGTCACTCCCAGTTTCATTATGTCAGCTCTTGGATCTCACCAGACCTTTCAGTTCCTTCTAATTCAAGAGTCACTTCTCTTTTGATTTTATTTTCTTTCCTGGAAAACATAGACCTCTAACTGTTGTGTTTGTGTGAATGTGTGCTATATCTACTGTTTCAGATAACCTATTTATATGAAATAAAACTTATATACTGAAAAAATGCACAATTCTTATATGTATATATGAAAAAATTTTCACTTATATGTCACCTATATGACTACCACAAGATGTATATTTCCATTAACCCACTGAATTCTCTACTACTTTTCAGTTAACAACTGAAAAGTAGTAGAGAATTTGGATAGATGTAACCACTATCATGACTTCTAATCAGTAGAAATTAGATTTTTGCATTTATGAGCTTCCTATAAATGCTTCAAAGAAATAGAGACATATATAAGTTGTTATTGGTCACCACATGGTGGGAGTTAGGATTTTTAATATGTTCCATGAACTTTATATATACATATACACATGGCAATAAAGATTTTAAAAAGTCCTTTTCCCAGTAGATTATCAAGACCTTTGTCCTTCCTCTTGTTAATCTGTTCCTAGAGATTCCCTTCTGTCTCTCTTGAAATTTTGTGTCTTGATGCTTTGGTCTCATACCCATGTCTAGCTCTGGAGAAGGGAACTAGTTCTTCTGTATCTTCTTTCTCTGACTCTACCCTTACAAAGGAATGCAATGGGGCCAAGCAAAGGCATCTTTGAAACAAGAGATGCTTTTGGGATGGCAAGCTCCAATGTAAATTGGACCACATAACTCCAAGGCAACATGTTATACCTCAACTTGAGCAGAGAAGGAAGCATAGTTTACTGTAATTTTGACTGCATATACTCCTTTAAACTCTATAAAAATACAAAAGATATTGTTGGTCCAATTTGTCCTTTGCTGTGTGAAAGAGAAGATAAATATCTGAAGGTATCAACTGCCTTTATAATTTGTCTCAATCTCTTTGTAGTCTCCAGATGACATTTTATGTGTTCTCAGAAATCCATCCTGGGTCCTCTTATCTCCTCCCTCTACATAATCTCTGGGGAATTTCATCATCATCTATCTGAGGTCAGTCATCATCTCTATGGGTGTGACTCCAAAGTATTTTCATGTCAACCCAACCTTGAACTGAGCCCTTAACTCTAGGTGCACTCTTCCTGGATATGTGCATATCCCACAGACATCTTTAACCTAATGGGGGACTCAAATTGTACTCAGAATCTTGCTTATCCAGATATGCTTACCTCCTGTAGTCTATGTATTGATGAGGTGAGTCTCCTTACCTGTTAGTTCTACCGCATCAAATTCTCCTTGACCAATCTTCTCCTCTCAACTAGTTCTTCATTGTCCTAGTTTAGGGCTCACCATTGCTCACCAGTGTTTGCCTTAAAGCCTCTTTGTTCTGTTCCCCTTTATTTGTTTTTCTTCTCCTTCCAGGGGGAATCTTTCCGACCCCCTGATCATAACAAGGTCTGCTCATCTCATTCTCTGATTCAAAATGCGGCAGTAATGTCCCATAAAACTTCTTCATCTTGCATGTATATATTTCATGATCTGGCCCCTGCCTACTTGTCCAGACATATCTCCTTACTCTTCTCCCTTCAAACACTGAGTTTTGGTAATGCTGAGCTATCAGACATTTTCTGGGTGTACTGTACACTATGCCTATATACTTCGATTCACTTTATTATTATTATTTTTTTTGAGACTAGGTCTCGCTATTTTTGCCCATGGAACCATAGGCTCATGTTGCCTGGGGTACCACAGACTCAAGCAATCCCCAGCCTCAGCTTCCCAGGTAGCTGGGATTACAGGCATGCACCACCACGCCCAAATATTTTTTGGGACTAGGTCTTGCTGTGTTGCCCCAAGCGGGACTTGAACCGCGATCCCTAACCCCAGCTGCTTCATAGGCTGAAGCTTACAGGCACAAGCCACCATGCCCAGCTCTATTTACTTTTTTGAAATGTCCTATTGTTTATCTGGGAAGTGCTGGGCAACCTCAATGCTATTTTCTTTGAGAAGTCTTCCTTAACTGTTCCTTAAATATTGGGTCCCAGCTTTACAGACACAAGAAAATCAATTCTGCAAAAAAACTTGAGTGAATTCAAAAGTATCTCCATGGAGATGACTATTTTCTTGTATTGTAATTGTTCTAAGTCTCTCCTACTCATTTGTCAGTTCTCCGAGGGAAGAGAGTCTCTTGTTCAACATTGCACAGAGGTGAGGTTAAATATCATTTGTTAAATCGAAGAATTTTAAAAAAGTATTGCATTGTATTGGGTACTTTGCAAAGTGTGCTGGAAACCATTTCTACCCTCTTTAGACTGATCTAATGGAAAGAATAAGTAAGGCCAGAGCAGTAAATACACACACACACACACACACACACACATATACACATACTCACATATACACTCTTACACACACAAAACAAAATAAAAAAACAAAGCAATTAATATCTACTTCTTGATACATATTTATCTTGGGATTTTGGACAATTTATTAAGGTCAATATAAGTGAGTATGGGATGAGATGCTCTAGGAAATTACCTTGTTTCTGATTAATCAGTGGAGCTGGGGCTCCAAGACCTAGCTTGGGGTGTTAGTGAGGGATATAAAATTCATTCAAGCATCTTAAGGGCTAATCTAATATAATTGCCAATAAACTGGGTACTGTTCTTTACCCAGGGCCACTGAGAGAGTTTGGGAAGAGGGAGTGTAAAGTTCTCTGCCTGAAAATGCCTTCTTCCACCATCAAAATTGAGATCAAATTTCTAGACTCCAATTTCCCATCCCTTTCTCACCTCCAATAACCTTAAACAAAGAAAATAAAGAAACAAAACCAAATATATAGCAAACCCACCAGAAAAAAGCTAATAAGGCAACATATGTATCTGTGAAACAGGGAACATCTGAATACAAGGTGAAAATGCTGAAAGGACAAAAATATAGAAACCTATACAAAGAAGCAGGATTTGAACACCTAATTGATAGTTTTAAAAAAAGTTATTTTGAAATTTTCATACAATAATGGTCACATTTGTATGGTTGTCATTTCCCTTAGGTATGACCCTCCCTTCTCCCTATATTGTCCCCCTATATCCCCATTCTCCTCCCCCTTTCCTTCTTCCCCACTGTGGTCACCCCAACTCCTTGTGCTGCAAATCATTGGTCCATATTTAGCCCACTGGTCTTTTTTCTGGAACAATGTCCTTTTTTACTGGGTGTGGACTTGCACTCCTGAACAGCAACAGACCAGGCTGCTCAGATCTCCAGGAGCAGCTGAGGCAGATAGTCAGGACACACATCAAGAACTTGTAGGGCAAATACATGGTGCGCTTCTCCAGGATTGGTGTCTATCACATATCATTGCTTGTGTGCTGTATAGTTCTGGTATCTTGCTTTGGGAGCCTAACTCCCAGCTGCTGGTGGTGGAGGTGTTCCCTGCTAGGGACAGACTTTCCCAGGTGGTTGGTCTAACTCCTCTCTTCCCTCATGTTAGCAGTTCTGCCATAGGGTCACAACCACAACTCTGTGGTTTTCTTCCCCCGTTGATTGGAAAGGAGGGAGCCTCACCTTGCACAAAACTGTGGACCAAGGGTTTGGTTCTCCAGCCCTGGAGATGATGCAGGTAGAAATCTGTGATATGTCACCACAATTGTTAGTCTCACGTTCTTGTCTCAGTGATTCCTAACATGCTGCTTGTCCTACTCAGGTGATGAGTGTATCCACGGCCATTATTACTTCCTTCCCTCTCCATTATATCTCCAGCTGGAAAGACTGGATTTTTCATTCCTAGTGCAGGTTTGATTGAGGTTGGAGTAAACCAGGGAGAAGGTGAACACAGGCCCAGTCTCCTCTTCCAGGTACCATATTACTGGATGACTACTCCCACCAAACTGCTACCAGTACCTTCCAGCATGGACTGAGCTAGAGTCCTGAAACACCAACACCCACCTTACAACTGGAATATTCAGATACTGTTAGCAGAAGTTCAGATACCTGAGGGAGAAGTCTCAGAGAACTACACCTCTGTTCCTGCCCAACAATAACTGCTGCCCACAATCTTTTACAATCCAGCAATACTACAATACCACCAAGAAATAGCAGCACTAGCATCAATGGCACTAGCACACCAAGGGCAGAGTAAATCTGAAAGCAAAATATGGGAAGAAGAAAAATTACAAATGACCAGACCAATGATTCTGAGACCAGTGTACCTCAGAAAGTGTGTAAGTCCACTGAAACCAAAAACACAGGTACAGAAAAATATTATGGCCTGACAAAAATAATTCAGAACTTTTAATATATAATAATAATAATAATAAACTGGAAGATTTAACAGAGAAAACAGAAAAGGAAAATAATGACATGAAAAACACAATTAATGAATTAAGAAATGAGAATGAATCCTTAAAAAATAAATTGATGGATGCTAACAAAACAGTAGAGCTCTGGGAAAAGCCAAGAACAACAACAACCAAAAAAAAATAGAAGAAATGGAAGAAAGGGTTAACACTCTTGAAGATTCAGACCTTAAAAAAAAGAAAAAAAGAAAAAGAGAGATGCAAAGGGGGAAAAATGAAGATACCCTCAGAGAAATATCTGAAACTTGAGAAAAACCAACATCAGAGTAATAGGCATTCCAAAAGAAGAAGAGAAAGACAGATACTGAGAAAATATTTGAAGAAATAATTGAAGAGAATTTTCCAAACCCAAAGAAATGAAAATAGATATACAAGAAGCTTGAAGAACACCAAAATATTATAATGAAAGAAAAAGTACAGCAAGACATAGAATAGTTGAAATACCAAAAATTCAAGAGTAGCAAAAAAATAATGAAACTAGTAAGAGGCAAAAAACAGATAACTTATAAAAGAAAACTTGTTAGACTTACCTCAAACTTCTCAGAAGAGACACTTAGGGCAAGAAGTCAGTGGAATGAGGTGTTCAAAAATCTCCAAGACAAAAATGCCAGCCAAGAATATTTCATCCTGCAAAGTTCTTCACATTTGAGGGGAAAATATGGACATTTTCAGACAAAGCCTCCAAAAATTCACCATAACCAAGAAACACATCAAGAAATACAAGAAGCCTTAAAATCAACAGAAGACTAAAACCAATGGATGTACAGGGAGATGGAACAAGGAGTCAATTGAACCACAAAAAAGAAAAGAGACGAATAAATTGACAAGTACACACCACCATATCTCCATAATCACCCTAAATGTTAATGGAGTAAACTTAACAGTAAAAACAACCCTACAAGCAAAAGGTCACCCAAAGAAATCAGATATAGCCATACTCAAATAAGATAAAGTAGATTTCAGGCTAAAAAAGGTAGTGAGAAACTAAGATAGCCACCATATAATGATCAAGGGGACAGTACACCAGGAAGACATAAACTTATCAATATATATGCACAAAATGAAGGAGCATCAAAATACACGTGATAATTACTAGCATCATTGAAAAAAGACATTAAAGAAAATACATCTGTAGTTGGAGACTTCAACATCCCACTTCCATCAAGGGACAGCTCAACAAGACAAAAATATAAACAGGGACACAGTAACCCTACACAAATACCTAGATCAAATGGACCTAATAGACATCTACAGTCACAGAACTTTAAGAAATGAATATGCATATTTTTCAAGGGCACATGGATCATTCTCCGAGATCGATCATGTACTGGGCCACAGGACCAGCATTAGCAAATTCACAAGGATTGAAATCAATTTTCTCAGACCATAAAGGCATCAAACTAGAAATCAATCATGAAAGAAAGGAAAGAAAACCTCCCATTTTGTGAAGAATAAAGCCAACACTATTGGAAAACCATTGTGTTAATGAGGGAATCAAAGAAATAAAGGAATATTTGGAGATGAATGATAATGAGGATACAACCTTTCAGAACATATGGAATGCTGCAAAAGCAGTAGTAAGAGGGGAATATATAGCAATACAGTCCCACATCAAGAAACAAAAAAATATCCAGAGAAACAACCTATCTCAAATCTGAAAGAACTAGAGAAAGAACAACACCAAAAAACCCAAAAGCAAGTAGAAGGAGATAATAAAAATTCAAGCAGAAATAAAATGAAATTGAAACAAAAAAGACAGTTGAAAAGATCAGCAAAGCAAAAAGCTAGTTCTTTGAAGAGATAAAATAGATAGACCTCTAGCCAGACTCACAAAGAAGAGAGAAGACCCAAGTAAGCAGAATCATAAATGAAAGAGGAGAAATTACAACAGACTAAGCAGACATACAGAAGATAATTAGAGGTTACTATGAACATCTATATGCATACAAGTTCAACAATCTCGATGAGATGAACACATTTTTATTTTATTTTATCTTTTTAGAGACTAGATATTGCTATGTTGCCTGGGGTTGTCCCAAACCCACGGACTCAAGTGATCCCTAGCCTCAGCCTCCCAAGTAGCTGGGATTAAAGGTACAAGCCACCATGCCCGGCCTGGACAAATTTTTACAAGTATACATTCATCCAAAATAGATAAAGAAGATATAGAAAGCTGAAATAAACCAGTCTCTAGCAGTGAAATTGGAACAGTAATAAAATCCCTCCCTAAAAACAAAAGCCCCGGACCAGATGGACTTATAAACGAGTTCTACCAGATTTTAGAGGCAAACAGGTGTGTTTGCTACTAAAACTTTCAAAAAAATAAAGAAGGAATACTACCAAATACATGCTATGAAGCCAACAAAACCAAACAAGGATAAAACAAAGAAAGAAAACTATAGACCAATCTCCCTAATGAAAACAGATGGGTTAATTCTCAACAAATTCCTAGCAATACATTGAAAAGATACTACACCATGACCAAGTGGGATTTATCCCAGAGAAACAAGGATTCAACACCCAATAATCAATCAATGTAATCCGACACATCAACAAATAGAAAAATAAAAACCACATGATCATACCAATAGATGCTGAGAAACCATTTGACAAAGTGCAGCATCCATTTATGATGAAGATCCTTGAAATGATGGGGTTAGAAGGAACGTACCTTAATGTAATAAAAGCAAACTATAACAAATCCACATCTAATATCATCCTAAATGGAGAAAAACTGAAAGCCTTCCCTCTGAGATCAGGAACAAGACAAGGATGCTCACTCTCACCACGACCTTTCAAAATAGCTCTAGAAGTCCTAAGCTAGAGCAACTGAGCAAGAGAAGAACATACAAGGGATTGAACTAGGGAAAGAAGAAGTAAAGCTATCACTGTTTGCAGATGATATGATAATATATCTAGAGAATCCTAAGAATTCTACAGAAAACCTAGTGAAAATAATAAACCAGTTCAACCAGGTAGTAGGCTATAAAATCAATGCACATAAGTCAGTAGCCTTTCTATATGTAAAAACTCAGTCTGAAGAAGAGATAAAGAAAACTACCTCATTCATAATTGTATCAGTGAAAATTAAATATCTGGAATAAACTTGACAAAGGATGTGAAAGACTTATACAAAGAAAATTATAAAACATTGTTAAAAGAAATAGAAGAGGATGCAAAGAAATGGAAAGAGATCCCCTGCTCATGGATCTAAAGAATTAATATAGTCAAAATGGCCATTTTACCAAAGCAATCTAAAGATTTAATGTAATTACAATAAAAACCTCAATGTCATTCTTCAAAGACACTGAAAAAGTGTTACTAAAATTCATTTGCAACAAATAAAAACCTCGAATAGTCAAAGTCTCCTTACTAGTAGGAAAGGGAATGGAGGTATATTACACCGCCAGACTTTAAATTGTACTATAAAGCCACAGTAATTAAGACAACATAGTACTGAAACCAAAACAGACACACAGACCAACGGAACTGAACGTAAAACCCAGAAACAAAGCTCCAGATATGGCTAGTTAATCTTTGACAAAAGAGCAAAGAAGATGCATTGGAACAAGAATAGTCTCTTCAATAAATTAGGCTGGGAAAATTGGATCTCTGTATGCAAAATAATAATAATAATAATAATAATAATAATAACTAGACTACTCTCAAATCGTGCACAAAAACCAACTCAAGATGGATAAAAGACTTGGATACAAGACCTGAAACCATAAAATACATAGAAGAAAATATGGGCAAAATACTCCACCTATATATTTCAGAACCCTTTCAGGACACATTACAGATGCTAAAAAAATGAAAAACTTAAACAACTGGGACTACATCAAACTAAACAGCTGGGACTACATCAAACAGCAAAAGAGACAGTAGCCAAAACAAAAAGATACCCAACCAAATGGGAAAAAATATTGCTCTCCATATAAGTGATAAGGGGTGATAGCAAAGATCCACAAAGAACTCACACAACTAACAAAAAAGTAAAGAGCCCAGTCAAAAAATGGGAGAAGACTTAACAAGACACTTCTCCGAAGAAGAAATATAGTCAATAGGCATATGAAAACTGTTTAGCATTACTAATAATCATGGAAATGCAAATCAAAACCACATTGAGTTATATCTTACACCAGTAAAAAAGGGCCATATCAAAAAACCAGGCAGTAACAAGTGCTGGCTTGATTGTGAAGAGAAAGGAACACGTTCAAATTGCTGGTGGGAATGCAAACTGGTCCAGTCACTATGGAAAACTATGTAGAGGACTCTCAAACTACTGAAAATGAACTACTATTTGATCCAGCAATCCCACTTCTGGGAATCTACCTAAAGAATCTATACAAAAACACTAATTTAAAAAGACATCTGTACTCAGATGTTTAATGCAGCACTATTTATAATAGCTAGGATATGGAAGCAACCCAAATACCCCAAAACAGACAAATGGATTAGAAAGTTGTGGTATATGTACACAATGGAGTATTATTCATCAATCAAAAAAGACAAATTTGCTTCGTTTGTGATAACATGGGTGGACCTAGAAGGAACTGTGTCAGTGGAAATAAGCCAAAAAGGAAAAGAGATATACTGGATGATCTCACCTATAAGTGAGATATAGAAAAAAACAAAAGGACAAGTAAAACTCAAAACTAGCAAATTGTTAGCAGAACTGATGCATAGGGCAAGATGAGGTTAGAATTGAGGTGGGGGGATGAGCTTAAGTGATTAAGATGATGGTTCATGGGTGACAAGGTGGTGGGAGAACCTTGGGGTAGACAACGATGTAATATATATATATATATAATCAATTTAGAAAAATAAAATTAATTATATATTGAAATAAATAAAAGATAAATAATAGCATGTTGAATTAAAAAGCATGACCATCTTTATTATGTATACATGAGTCTCATCCGATCTGAAGATAGACTTAAAGTGAAATACTAAAACAAGGTATTTCAAGTCAACACAGAGAGTAAGGCAGGAAAAAGCTTATTAATGACAAAGAAAGACATTATGTAACAATCAAGGAAACAATTTATCAAGATGATATAACTTAGTATATACTTCTAACATAAATGCTACTAAATATATAAAACAACTGTTAACATACCTAATACAACTCATTGACAGCAACAAAATAATAGTGGGGGATTTTTAACACTACTTTTATATAAATGTATATAAATCATCATAGGAAGTAAAGAAGGAAATAATGACCTTAAATGAAGTAATGATTCAGATATACTTAATAGATTTTACAGAGTCTTCCAAGCCAAAATAAATGAATGTAATTTTAAGTGTACATGGAGCATTCTCAAGGATAGGCCATATACTGGGATGCAAAACATCTAAAAAAATACAGGAAAATTGAAATTTATCTAACATCTCCTTGATCATAATGCTAGAAATCAATCACAAAAATAAACCTAGAAAAACCCCAAACACATGGAAACTAAACAAAATGTATTTGAATATCTCCTAGGTGAATAAAGAAATCAAAGAAATGAAAATTTATATGAAGGCTAATGAAAATGAAGACAGAAGCTGTCAGATCATGTGGGATGCCTGAAAATTTGTATTATGAAGAAAGTTCATAGCAATACAGAATCATATTAAACAAGAAAAATCTCAGCTAAACAGTCTAACTTTACATGTGTTTGAACTAGAAAAAGGGCAAACAAAACATCAGTAGAAAGAATAATGAAAATTAGTACAGAAAGAATAGAAAAAGAAACCAAGAAGATTATATGAAAAATTAATGAAACCAAGAGTTGGTTCTTGGAAAGGAAAAACAAAATTAGTAAACTCTTAACCACTGAGAGAAAATCCAAATTGAAAAAGAGATTTAACATTGACTTATGATTAAAAACTCAATAAAATGCAGACAAAGCTGGGCACAGTGGTGGCATGTGCCTGTAAGCATCAGCCTACGGATTGTGGCTGGGACTGGGGATCATGGTTCGAGTTCCGCCTGGGGCAACATAGCCAGACCTAGTTTCAAAAAAATAGCTGGGTGTGGTGGCGCGCACCTGTAATTTCAGCTACCTGGGAAGCTGAGGTTGGGGATTGCTTGAGTCTGTGGTACCCTGGGCAACGTGTGCCTGCGGTTCCACGGGCAAAAATAGCAAGACCTAGTCTCAAAAAAAAAAAAAATGCAGATGAAAGGAACGTATATTAATATAATAAAGGCCATACATGATAAGCCTGCAGCCAAATTGTGAATGATAAAAAACTGAAAGCATTTCCCTTAAGATTAGGAACAAAGCAAGAATGTTCACTTTCACTGCTGCTTTTCAATATAGTATTGGAAGTTCTAGCCTGAGCAATTAAAAAATAGACATAAATGAAATTCAAATAGGAAAGGAAATGCAACTATTACTATTTGCAGATGACATGGTAATATACATAAAAATTCCAAAAGACTATCAAAAAGCTATTAGAAATAATAAAAGAATACAATAAAGTGACAGGATACAAAATCATTGCACAGAAGTAGTTTTTTAAATATATAAACAATGAATTGAGAAAAGAAGTTAAGAAAACAATCCGATTTAAAATCATAGTAAAAAGGATGAAATACTTGGGAGTAAATGCAATGAAAAAGAAGGAAGGACCTATACACTGAAAACTACAAGGCACTGTCAGAGGAAATAAAAGAAGACAAAGAAATGCAAAAGATATTCTATGTTCATGGATTAGAATAAACATTGTGGAACAATTCAACACAATATCTATCAAAAATAACATTTTTTAAGGATATAGAACAATTATAAAATTTGTTGAAATTACAAAAGACCCAAACAGTGAAAATAACCCTTGTAGGAAAGGAAAATCAGGTAATATACCCCTGACTTCAGACTTTACTACACAATGATAATAATCACATCAGTGTGGTTCTGGACCAAGTAACTCAAATCCTTAACCTTTGAAAAGGGCTCACTGTCACACAATGGATAAAGGAAACCTCTTCAGCAAATGGTGTTGGGAAACTTGAAAACTATACTGATCACCAGGAGATGGGTTAAGTGAAGAAGGAGGAAATGGGAAGGGAAGGTGATAATATATTGGCACTGGAACTTTGGTGAGGGTGAGTGAAAAATGTATGTATATGTGGAGGTATGAAGTTGTACTCCCAAAACAATATAGTAATGTAAATAATTAGCAATCAGTAAAATTAGAGAGAAAAAAATATTGTGAAAGTGGGAAGCAGATGAACAAGTGGTAACTGACTTATCAGAGAGGCTTGGGAAGGGTGAATTAGGTAGATTGAATATCCCTTGGATCTAAACTTTTGATTCTCCTAAATTAAACAATTCCTAATTTGGAATTGGTAACACTAATTACTTAATTAGAATGAAAGGGAAAGCCTAAAATTAGGTAACTACAGGCAAGTCTAGAATTCATTAGAATCCTGGGCCCTTCTAACAATTCAATGATGTGAAATCATTGCCCTTATCCTACCTCCAATCTTAGCAGAAGCTTGGAGTGTCTGTTCCCCCACCTCTTCCCTCAATGCTGGAGATGATAAAGCAGTCCTTGGATTGATAACTCAAGCATAGTTGAGAATAGTGGTCGAGATAATTACCCAAGAACACCAGTGGACTCTTAGAATTCTGTCATCTAGGACTTCAGCGTCAAACAGAACAACAGTAGCAAATACTCTAGTAAATCTGATTAACAAGAAGGTTGGAGGTTCTTCTGGTGAACTGCCCAGATAGGTTACACTAGTTTTAGATGACATCTAGTGCACAAGGCCTGGAGGGGGAACAAGTTCACAGTAAAATAAGTCAGAAGACTCTGAAAGAGGGTTCTTCAAAGAGGTAAAAGACAAGAATATTTGACACGTATATGAATTTCTAGAGAAAAAATTGAGATATTCGACAAAATTGGAAAAACCCATTCAAAGACTGGAGCTTCCATTTAGCTTTTTCATCCTTATTTAATATTAGCAGACAACCAGGAAATATCAGACCTCTGAGAATACGCTCAAGTTTCAAGTGAAATGCAGAGGCCAATAAATATCAGACCTCTGAGAATATTCTCAAGTTTCAAGTGAAACACAGAGGCCAATAAATCAAAAACAACTATAGAACGTTAAGGGTGGGAGGGGGAAGATTATGCCAGGAGAAGAAAGCTTCAAATAAAAAACAATATTTTTAAAGACACAAAGGAAAACATTTTATTTATTTTTTTATTGAACAATTTATTTATATATATTTCACATCTTTGTATTCTCTGGGGTTCACCTACCACTTCCCCTCCCTGACTGCTCCCCTTCATTCCCCCCTGCCCAGTTGTGTTCCTTAGCTTTATTGTTAGCTTGTTTTGACTTTTCTTCCTGGCCTTTTGTTTGTTTTAAGGAAAACATTTTAAACATAAAATGAAAAAAAAAGACATTATTAAGGGAAATTAATTGTGCAAAACAGCTCTTATAATTAATAAAATTACATTGAAAGTGAATTATTTTAATCAAAATGTTGGAGGTACTTTTGAAGAAGCATTTCAGAAATTAGAATGGAAAAAAAAAAGAAAACTTGGAGGGAAAAGAAGATAAATTAATTAGAGGTTTGGTCCAGGAAATGCAGTTCCTGAATAAGTGTGCCTGAAAGAGGATCCTAACTAAGGAAAGGAAATCAGCAATAAATACATTCAAGCATATATTCCTGAACTGGAAGACATGTTTTTTCTGACTGAATTTGAGTGCTATTGAGTGCCCATCACAATGCAAGAAAATAGACCCACACTAGAGGCACAGAATTGCAGCAGTTCAGGACACTCAAGATAAGGAAATCTTAATAGCTTCAAGGAAGATGAAACAGGTCACATCAAATGACTAGCTATCAGAATGATTCTAAACTTTCCAATAGCATCTAGCACTAGAGGCTAAAATACAATAGAGACTCAAGTATGTGGTAGAATAAAGATATATTTAGTCTTGAAAACATTCAAAAATTTTGCCTCCTACACAGTCTTTCTGAAGAAACTACTATGGGATAAGTGCCACTCAAAACAAATATGTGAGACAACAGATATAAGAAATAAGAGGAAGGTGATGGGAATCTCCAGGTGATGGCAATGGGAAGTTCCAGATGATGGCTGTGTACCAGGCAGGAAGAGTAGCCAGTCCAAATTAGCATAAGCTGGTAGACTGTGGTAGACTGAAAGAGGTTTCTTCAAAGAGGTTGAAGGGCTAGAATATTGTATATATACATGAGTGTCTTGAGAAAAAAAATTAGACATTTGACAGAAAATCAAGTTTGAGTTACTGTACGTAAAAAAATGCACAACTAGTTATATAAAAGATAAGCAAAGGCAAAAATCAAGAATTTTTATTCACTCTAGAGGAAAACATCATTCTATAGAAAAGGAAAAATAGGTTTACATCATAACTCTACTTTGAATAGTGTTTAGTTATAATAATGTAAACACTGAATACTGCTCTAACTAAAAATCATTTAATAAATACATTAGAATAGTAATAAATTGGAATACATTTTTTAAAAAGGTATGTGTGTATGTTGTGAGTGAGGATTAAAGAGAACAAAATAGTCGGATGTGGGAAACTAAAGGAGAACACCTAATACTAAAATATCAAGAAACATCAACATAAAGATAGTATTTAGAGAGATTGAGATTGTATTTTCTCAAAGAATTGTCTAATTAAAAATTGAAAGCACATATCTCTTGGAAGGAGCTTCTATTTTTCTCAACAAATCTTGTGGAATTTTTAACTCTTTAAATTGTGTTCATATGTAATTTTGATTTGAAATAGACTGTGCTTCTTCTAGCATGTTCTTTATCCCTGAAATGTTTCCTATCTTTTGTGAGGGTGATGTAAAGGTGATCCAAACATTCTAATGTTGAGTGGAGGAAATTCTTCTCATTATTCCTCTAACGTTGGAGTTTGAAGAGCCAATGATTTTCAGTAGTGGGACTAGTTTCCAAAAAAATCTATTTTCTTTTTGATCTGTGAAAATGTTCTTCCTTAAACTGAAATATAGCTTCAGATCTCTACTATTGGTTCTAGTTTTACTATATATGACACAAAGAATATGTCCAATTCCTCTTCTTTATCACTCCCCTTGAAACTTGAAAGACTGTCATCATTGACAAAGTATCCCTATTTCCCACACCCACTTACAGGGTTTTTGATCTTCTTACATCCTGTTCAATTTCCTATGATTGCGTTATATTTCTATATTTCTAAAGTGTGTGTGTGTGTGTTCAAATCAGAAGAGACTATTGCAATTGTGACCTGACCATAGAACACCTCCTCTTTGACTGTAGTGGTTGGTGGTTAAAAGCAGAGATTCCAGAGCCAAACTTACTGAGTTTAGATGTTCACCTTTGACACTTCCTAGTTTTGTGAATTTGAATGAGTCATATAACATCTTTTGTCTTTTAGTTTCCTTATATATAAATGGAGACATTAGTGTCACCATCTTGAGGTTGCTAGAATTAAGTGTTGTAAACTTGTCTAGTAAGTATTCACCAAATTTTAGCTATTAACTTTTCCCCTAGAATCATTCTACTCAGATAGCCCCAGATACCCATAAACAGGGCAATCAGTAAAATTATTTATTGTTTTTTGTTTATTGTTTATTTTTGTAGAATTTTTTATTGTAGGATTATTTTGTAATAATTTTGTAGAATTATTTATTGTTTTCCTACACTGTGTTAGCGCCTCAAAGCAGGATCACTCCCTTATGTAGAAAAGTTCATAGTCCATCACAGTGTTGATTCATTAAGTTAAGAACTTTACACTTGTTTTATTAAAGATGTACATGCACATTATTTAAAAATAGTATTAAAATTTTATAACAAGACAAATGATTCCCTCCTTCACTCCTTATATGCCTCCAGTATACCTTCCCAGAAGAAACTACTTTTGATTCTTTTTGCCATTTTTAATATATGCATGTGACATCTCTAAATAATATGCCTTGATCATACTGTTTTGGAAGGCAGCTATGCTCACCACTGTACCACCAACGCTCACTGATCATACTGTTTTGAATTATGACCTTTAGATAATTTCTATAACCATTTTTCTGTCATCCAGTTCTCATAGACCAACCTCTCTTTGTTAGTGTGCTCCAGGCCTCCAAGATATACTTTTTAATTACATCAGTCTCTATGTTTATATAGTTTATGCACATGAAATTAACAGCTGATAATTATAGACTATGGTTGTTTTCTTCTTTTCCTGAAGTTACTTATGGCTTCCCCTCACATTTGTTTACTTTTCTGTTTACCTTCTTATAGACAGATCGTCTAATACACTATGGTAAACTAGCATTAGATCATCTACCAATTTCTTTCTCTTGAATAGAACCCCCCTTCTTCTACCTCTCCAGCCTTATTTTCCTCTCAGAGTACTCTCTGTGTTGTTGCAGAGATGTCATTCTGGGACTTTCTTTTACTATAGGTTTTGAAATTCCCTGTGGTTTTCTCCTGAGTTCAATTTCTCATCTTTTTCTTTCTTGGTTTACTTTCTTGTTTTGGTGGAGAACATCCTCTAGTAGTCAAGGCAAAAAGATCTTCCTTTTATCTCCAATGTTCTGGGCAAATATGTTCTAATGTTCCTCTTTTTTCCATCTACAGGGAAAGGGGAGAGGGAAAGTTGTTTTTTCCTGATCTTGGGTGTATTAAAATACATCTGCTAAGAGAACAGTTTTCAAATAGGGGTAGAATACCTGGAACCTAGAAATAGTGCAAGTGGATTGTGCAGTTATTTAATAGTTCCTAAGAAGTCAGTGCACTTTCACCCCCATGATTATGTACAAGCAGGCAATGCATTATTAGTAAATTTGTAAATATCAGTGTATTTAAAGAATATGTGACAATAACATTTATAGATTTTATTTTCAGTTTTTATTTCTATATTGTGGTTTAGGCTTTAGTCATCCATCATAAAATCCTCAGTTACTATACTGCAAAATTCAACAATTATGACATCATTATTATCTAATACGCTTTCTAGGTGTAGGAATAAAAAAAAGTAGGTAATATCAGACTACCAGTTAATATGTAATTTCCATCTCAGAAAAAAGTGAACCTATAATGGAACTATAGTGAGACATGATTCCATATGCATATATTAGATACAAAAAAGTTGAACCCCCACTTCTAAGCAATTGACCAAAATGAGTTGGGTCTTCAGGGCTGAATCAGGGCAGAAAGCCCAAAGAACAGCTTTGAAAGGTTTCCTGTTGTTGATGTCTTTTGTGTCATTGAAAAGGAGAATATAAAGCATCAAGGATCCAACTCTATGTACAATGCTGTGCTTTTTAACTTTTATGTAATCATTTCTCATGGAAAATTTTAAGTATACACAGTAGAAAACCTCACATAATGAACCACCATTTCAAAAATTTGTTTTTAATTTAACACTCCAGTCTGATATGGGGGAAAAAAAAAGTGACATTTAGGATGATTTACAAGCATGAGAGAACTGAAAAAACCACAGTAAGAACATATTTCCTTGGCTGTCCAAGTTTACTTCTACTCCAAAAAATACCAGCATAATACAAATATCATATTTTAATAACAAAAATGCCTTCTGAACTTTTGAAAGCATATTTCTTCAGATTCACACTGATTTGATAGAGCTCATCGTGGGCACATAGGAACAGAGCTGGGCATTTGTTCTAAATCAGGTACAAATGGTGTCAGTAGTAATGGACACAGTAGGAGAAGCAAGCATAATAAAGTAACAGTCACACAAGTTCATACTGGTCTGGGGAAAGATATATGATGAGAGACAAGGTTTTTTGGGAATGTGAGGAATATAGTTTATATCACTGTGATCAGAAAATATACTTGATTTCAGTCTTCACATATATGTTGAAGTTTGTTTTATAGCCCAACATATGTTCTATCCTTGAGCATGTGCACTTTGGAAGAATATGAAAATATTTATTTTTAGAGTGGAAAGTTATGTATTATGTCTATTAAATTCATATGATCTATCACTTCATTTAATATTAATATTGCCTTATTTATTTTTTGCCTAAATGATCTATCCGTTGATGTAAGTTATATATTGAAATCCCCTACTATTATTGTGTTGCTGTTGATGTGTTGCTGTAAGTCTTTTAACTGTTACTTTCTGTATTTTGGTGCATATGTGCTGGGTGTGTAAATATTAATGCAAGTCATCTCTTCCTGGTGGATTATCCCTTGGGTTATTAGATATCTGTATATTAGATATTTGTTATTAGATATTATTTGTTACTAATTATCGTTTCTGTCTGAGAGTATAATTTATCAGATATGAAAATAGCAGTTCCCCCTTTTCTCTGTGTTAGTAGCTTGAACAACCTTCCTTCAGCTTTTTATTTTAAATGTATATTTATGTTCAGATCTGACCTAACTAAGATTCCTGTATAAAAATGAGGTCTCATCACTATTGCTGAAAAAAATTAATGGGTACAGTCTCTTTGGAAAATGGAAGTGGAGTTTCTTTATAAAGCAAAAATTGAAAATACCATATGATCCAGTAATATCATTTCTAGATACTTATCTGAAGATTATAAAAACACTAATACAAGAAAACACATATACCTTTATATTCATACTAGCTTTATTTTCAATAGTTGAGACTTAGAATCAACCAAAAGGCTTATTGACAACTGAATAAAAAAATATGGTATATATACTGAATGATATAATACTCAGCTAGTAATAAAATATTTTTTCTTAATTTATTTTTTAATATTTTGTTGGTACAATTTTTTACATCATTATCTATCCCTGAGTTCTCTTACCACCTTATCACCTGTGAATCATCATCTTAATCTTTTGTGCCCCTTCCACCCCTTATTTCCCCTTCCCTTCTCATGCTCTGTGCTTCAGTTCTGCTAAAAGTTAGTTTTAATTTTTTTTCTGTTTGTTTTCCCTTTATCCCTATAAGTGAGGCCATCCAATATTTCTCTTCTTTTTTCTGACTTATTTCTGCCCGCATGATTCCTTCTAGCTCCATCCATGTTGCCATTAATGACATGTTTGTCTTTTTTTGATTGATGAATAATATTCCATTATGTACTTACACCAGAGCTTTCTGTACCATTCATCTGTTTTGGGGGCATTTGGGTTGTTTCCATATTCTAGCTATTGTAAATAATGCTGCAATAAACATCTAGGTACAGGTGTCTTTATGAATTAGAGTTTTTGTAACCTTGGGTAGATTCCTAGAAGTGGGATTGCTGGATCAAATGGTAGTTTCACTTTCAGCAGTTTAAGGGTCTATACAGCTTTCCATAGTGACTGGACCAGTTTGTGTTCCTACCAGCAGTCTAAAAGTGTTCCTTTCTTTCCAGATCTATGCCAGCGTTTGTTGTTGCCCATTTTTTTGTATGGGCCATTCTTACTGGTGTAAGATGATATCTCATTGTGGTTTTTATCTATTAATAAACTTAATTAAAGAGGAAATCATGTCTTTGGGGACAAAATGAATGCATCTAAGGTGATTATACTAACTGAATAGGTTAGAAAGTGAAAGAAAATTACTAGATAGCTTCGCTTATTTGCAGAATATTAAAAAACAAGGAAAAAATTGCAAAACACACCAAAAATAATTCTTAGGCTGAAAAATATGATTATTATAAGAAAGGGGTGGGTAGAGAGAAGGTTATAGAGGTGTTACTTGTGATAGTGTAGTAACACTAGAGTTCTGGTGGTGGGTGGGTGAGTATATGCACATATTAAGTTGTGAAGCTGTACTCCCAAAACTGTGAAAGAGTGATAAATCAATAAAATTTGATTAAGAAAAAGAAATGCATATTCTTAACTTACATGAACAAACCCCCTCAAGTGGTCTGTGGTACTTGAGCTCAACTGGTACAGTTACAAATTATGTTTCACACGTCCCAAACTCACTCACCTTTCAGGCTTAATTATAGCAGTTCCAAGGAGCAAAAGCTTTTTCAGAGGAATGCCACTATGAGGCAAATAGACTGTTACCCCATACCATGGTACCATATCATGGCACCAATTGTAGTGCATAGACATTAGGCTCACTAATCAATATAGGTTCTACATTGGTTCTAGCAGTTAGATAAACCAGGCAAGGACATGACCAGGGAAGGGCTGTGGGGGAAGAGCAGTGCTGGGAGGCAGGCAAGCCCCCCAATAATCTTCACACTCTTTCTCTGCACTCTCTAGCTGGTTCTCTCTGTGTTCTCTCTCATTCTCACGCTCTCTGTACCTCTTTGTCCCCTCTCTCTAGGTGCAGGTGTTCATACTTACACATGTGTATACCTACTAGACTGCACAATCATGGGGAAGACTCAATATCCCAGGTGCTGGTTATACAGGTCAATGGAAGAAAAAGTCTGACCAAATCTTTTACCCTACAGTCACTATTTAATTTACTGCATGGAAAGCCCTAAAACCCCCGAGGGCCTTCCAAAAGAAGATGGGATTAGTCAGTAGTGACATTTACAGGGTTTTTTTTCCCCTTCCCTTCCCCCTTCTCAGGAATGGCAAAAGTTTTTCTTCTTTCTACTTAGTAAGCTTATCTCCCTTGAGGATTTTCACCTTATGAAAGAAAGATGGTTAAATTCTATACTAGATTTACTGGATTTTATTGCCAAAAACAGTCCAAATTGCTAGAATGAATTTGGGGAGGTGTTTCAATTACATTAATAATGTAATTGAAGAAGACTGGAGAGGACTGAAATGGAAGCTATCAACTGGAAAATTTGGGGTAAATTAGTGAAAAGTTCAAAGAAGTAGAGACTCTGGATTAGTGAACGTCTGAAATTTCACAGCCCTCCATTTGTATAATGAGTGCTTTCCTCACAATGGAAACCAAGGAAATGTTTATACAAATACTGCAAATTTCTTTTCTAACCACAGAGGGAGGTTTTCAATCTCACACCTGCTTTATGAAGTGGTGAAATGCAACCACATGTGTCTGGCAAAGGGGATGTGCTAATTGAAAAGTAACCCAGAGAGAGGTAGAATGCCAGTAACCAAGGGTAAGGTCAACCTGTTCATTCATCAGTCTATTTGTTTGCTTTCATTCATTTATTCACTCACTCATTCATTCATTCATTCCTTAATTTCTTCTTCTTTTAAACTGCAGAGTCTTTCAGTTCCTAAATGCTCTTAGTAACCTCCTCCTCTTATTTCAGACATTAGTTAAATCTCACTTCCTCAGGAAATCATCCTCACCTCCACTTCCACCTTACAGGTGGGTCAAGTTTTTTTATACTGAACTGCTCTCTGTGGTACATAATAGACAATAAATATTTGTTGAGTGAATGACCAAGCTAATCCAATCTTCCATGCATTCCTTCCTTTGTCTTTTTACTAAGCAAGAATTTACTAAACATCAGCTGGGCGTGGTGGTGTGAGTTTGTAATATAAACGTTAGGAGGCAAAGGGGCCAGGGATCACTTGAGTTAGCAGGTTCAAGACTCACCTGGGCAACATAGCGAGACCTGGTCTTGCAAAAGCAGCTGGGCCTGGTGGCGGGCACCTGTAATCCCAGCTACCTGGGAGGCTAAGGCTGGGGATTGCTTGAATTCGTGGGATTGGGATTACCTCGAGCAACACAGTGAGACCTACTCTCAAAAAAAAAAAAAAAAAAGGGATACTAAACATCAGTGAGGACTCTGGCCAGGTGATCCAGGCTGAGAGGAGACCAACATTTCACCACCTGAAAACTCAAATAAGTCAGGACCCACCTTCTTTAAAACCCTCGGGAGCTGAGACTTAGGTGGAGTTTAACTTGAATCTAGAACTGGCAATTTAGGGAACTAACCATAGGGATAGAGAAATAGGAAAAAATGAAAACTAAGTTTATATGTTTACCAAGGTCATGTGACTCTGAATGTGAAGCAACATTATTTTTCTGGTAAGGAAACTGTAACCTAGAGAAATTAACAGATTTTGAAGTCATAGAATTGGAAACTTGATCCCTTGAGCTATTTGAAGTGATTGAATGAACTAAAGGAATCTACAGTATCGTTGGGCTCCTTAGGTTTGAACTGAAAAAGTTATTTCCAGAGAAGTAAAGGAACCCAGAGTGCAAATCCCAGGGAAACATCTAGATAAGAAAGTGAAGCATCTAGGCAAGAAAGTTAATCCCCTCAGATATTCATGGATTTCTACTCTGGGATGATGGTGGCAGGAGGCTATCATTGAAGGAGTAGCACTGCTACATTTTATCAAAGAAAAATTTCTCTCATGGCAGTATAGATACTCTAGATTGTTCCAGTTTCTGGGAACTTCTTCTATTTAACTTGGTCGTTCTGGTTATTAGGCCATTAGTTGCATACTTATGAAACAACTGCACTTAGTACACAGGATTTTAGTGGGAACAGAGCCCTTTCACATCTACACATTTGACCCTGTGACTCCTGTGAAGAAATTAAGACTTAGAGCACCTGTGTTTTGCCCAAGAGTCACACAGCAGATCAGTGAAAGCACAAGGTCTTGACTCCAGTTTTTGATCAGATCCTATATGTGCCATAGATACTCATATGAAAGGAAATGTTTTTTCTGAAGGCTAGAGACACATAGTGAAGAGTGACAGGGACTTTGAAAGTACTCAAATTTCTTTTTTTTTTTAAGAGACTACATCTCAAAAATGACAAATGTGATGATTTTATGATAACATGGATGTTCTTAGAGGAAATCATATTAGCAGAAACAAGTCAAAAAGAAAAAGACAAAAACCAAATGGTTTTGCTAATATATGGGATATAGGGAAAAAATAAACAAAAGCCATGAGGAAAAGTCAAAACAAGCTAAGCACCAAACTGAAGCACACAACTTCGGGCAGGGGGGAAAAGGGAGGAATTGTGGGGAGGGTGGGGGGAGGGTAAATTCCTGGGATTGCAATGATGTGAAATTTATATATAAATAAATTTTTTAAAAAAAGAAACTACATCCGCTATGTTGCCTGGGGTTGTCTCGAACTTGCGGACTCAAGTGATTCCTAGCCTCAGCCTCCCAGGTAGCTGGGATTACAGATGCATGCCTATGCACCCAGCTTAAATTTCTTTTTTAATAATCTATGTGCTGTCCTTCTCAGAGGTAAGCTTTATTAATATAGAACTTTTTTTCTTACCGCATGTTGTATCAGAAGGTAACAGGTGAACAGCAACCATTGACTGTTAACAATTTATTATATGGCATTTACTGTGTGGCAGACACCAAGTGCTTCGATCAGGTACATTAGTCTTATGTTAGTTTGTTAGTCTTACATTAAATTTGAAAAATAGGTACCATAATTTTCTCTATTTTACAGAAGTGGAAACTGAGAGTCAGAGAAATAAAGAAAACTTATTTAAGGTCTCACAGTAAGCTTTGAGACCTTAATGTTTGAGGTCTATCTTTTTAATCATTAATCACTACTTCTTTTTCAACCTACTAACTTTTTACTTATAAGATTATGAAGTCATTTGATTACAAATCAATATTACTCAATATTACTTTCTAAGAAAGTAATTACCTCAATATTACTTTCTAAGAAAATATTCCGAGAATTCAAGGTTTCCAAAAAAAGACTTTTTCTTCAAAAGTAAGTTTCTAAAAGTTGCATTTCTTGAATAGATGAGCTTATGTGCACAACACAGTACTAATAACTGCTAAAGAGTATGTAAAAATATCAATGTCCCTCTACTTGTCTTCCAGCCACTTAGTTCTTCTTTCCAGAGGATTCTATTGTTTTGTTTAAAATGGTGGCTATAGATTTATTTTCTCTTACATGCTTAAAGTATAAAGAAGTGACGTAGCAGTTGCCCCAACTCTAACTGGACACAGTTTTCAGAATATTTTTTAAAATATAATATTGAGGCCTTACCTTTGTGCTCATTGACTTCATAATCTTTAAGTAAAAAGTCAGTAGGTAAAAAAAATTTTTTGAATAACAGATCTCAATTGTGTCTTCTTTCAGAATTAAAGCTTATCTGGCTTGTCTGGCAAAATGGCAGGGCAGCTGGCCAGAAGTCAGAGGGCAGATGGATGAGGAACTATTGTGGAGAAACAAAGGCCTAAGGAAGAAGGAGCTTGGCCCCACATCAGAGCTTTTAGGCTTAGTGGGGGAAAGAGGACTTCTGAGGAAGTAGGGTGATTTCCTTGACTCCCATAGCAGCCACCCCCACCACACACACAGCAGTGGAGTAAGTTCTGGATCCTTTGGTTTAAAGGGAACCTGGTTACTTGAGTGAGGTCTCCAAGGGCTGATTTTTATTTGTTTTTAATATTCTAAAATTCATTGAACACTGATTAGGGACCTCTTCACCACAGCAGGCTATAACAGAACCTCCTTCTTCAGTACACCCCAGATCACTGGACAGTGTTGGCACATCTGAGTTTTCCAGGAGTGTTGGTGGACAGTATTGAGGCCTCAGAGTCTTGAGGGAGGTGGCTAAATAGTTGGTGTTAAGAGGTAGTACTTTACAGTGCTCCACGGAGCTGCAGGGCACTAGAAGATAGAGAGGAACAAAATGCAGACCCAGCTTCACAAAATGGTAGCTGCACAACAAAACCTCACAAAACCCCCAAAATCAAAAACTGAAAAACAGAACACATTGCTGATCTTCTTTAATAGGTATTCTCTCACTTATCTTGTTCCTTTGTTTATGTTGCTTCCTTTGCTTGAGAGAGCAACTTTGCTGCCCTTTTTCTTATCTAGTTCTTGCCTGTCCTTTAAGATGTGGCCAGGAGTCTTCTTCCTACCTACTCCTAATACCTGTAGATAAGTTATTACTTGAATTGTGTTCAAATTATCTGCTATTGGATTAAGTCTGAGACCATGAATGTTTTCTATTCAAGGGTGGTTTTGATCAGTTTTGTAGTTCCAGTCCCTGGCTTTCAATAAATATATTGAAGAAATCTAAAGTTTCTTTCAGATGCTATGAACTATAGCTGAGATACCACTCATCTTTACATAATATTGATCAATAACTGTTTGGGCAATTTTATGAACTAACTTGCTAGCTCAGCAGAGTAGAGGAGCTCCCATGTGGTAGAGAATAGAGTTAAAATATTTACTAAACTCTACTTGATTTTAATTTAAAAGTAAATATATCTGGAATAGACTGCACTGGAAAATGAGTCAAGTTAACTCATCACAACTGTTTAATTATCTTAGATTTTCATTCCCCAAAGTGATAACAGTATTACTCAAGTTTAGCCCTTTAAAAAGTCCAATTAAGAAATCTCATTCTGCTTCCATGAGGGAAATTTCCTAAGAATAGACTGAGTTAGCTTGAAGAAAGATATTGTATTATTGTTCCTTTCTCCCTCATGCTATTTTTTTTATTTTCTAATGTCTTTTTCCATTCCAGTGTTTTAAATCACTTGAGTTGAAGGCATGATTGTGATGTAGTATATGGGCTAATGTGGAAGGAATAAGTTAATATCTAATTGTTTCTAAGTGACAGAAGGGAAATAAACCCAATTTGGTGCAGTTCTGGCATGTAACACTTCAAGTCCCTACAAGATTTTCAGGAAAATAGAAGCAAAAAGCCTGAATTCTTTGAGTAGTTTCTGTTTTGTGTAGTCTAATTAAATACACTAAACTTGAGCATAGCTATCACAAGCCTACATGTGATTATGCAAGTTGAAGATTCTGCACTGCCTGAAAATGGTAACTCCCTCTCTTTGGAAGACAGAATCAGGAATGGGAGGGTAGTGGGGAAATCAATGTGTAGGTCAAAAATTTGAATTTCAAGTGCCGTTTTCTTAGTCATCACTTTCATTTCTTTCTTCTAGGGAAATATGACACAGCTAGAAAGCAATGGAAAACAGTAAGGGTTGCATCAGTTATTGAAGAGGAACTAATAACACCATGAAAATAAGAAAATTATCTCTTTAAGAAGGATTAAAAAAACTGGTTATTTAAAGGTGGTAACCTTTTTAGAGAAAGCTAGTAAGGGATCCAGATGTCAATTTTCCCTTGTTAACAATGATTACTCTGTCTTACAATAATACATAGATATATATTTATGCTATTCCTCTTCTCACTGTAGATTTGCAAGGGTGGGCTGCAAATAAATTTTCATCCCTTCTCAGGATGTTTCTCTGTAGAGAAGGTTCTAGATTTACTCTGTTTAACAATTTCAACAATAGATTTAATGTGGTTATAGTTTTGCCTTAATTTTGTCAGGCACAAAATCTATTCATTCTCAGCCTGCATCTAATATTAGCTCACACATTACTGGCACTGTGTATAACTCAGGGGAGAAATAGAAAGAAAGCGAGAGATGTGACCTCAGAGAGCTCACTGGAGAGGAGAAAAATTATTAACACTCATGCAACACTTAAAAATGTAAAGATTACCATTCCTTTACCTCATTAGTTTTCTCCATGAACATGTTGCTTAGGCTTACTATCTCCATTTTTACATGTGAGAATAAAGAAGCTTAGAGAAGTTAAGGGATTTCCCATGATCACATTCTAGTAAATTGTAGATGCTGAACTTAGAAATAGTATTCTGACTCTAAAACTATATCAGATTCCATGGAAAACTGATAGTTGTCATTCAGTAACTGAACAAGTGCATGCTTTGGCATTGTGTATTATCAGAGTAGAAGGAATCTCTCAAGGATGATATGTTGGGGGGAGATACAATGCATATGGATTATGGAAGAAGTCAGAGGAGACTTCTGTGGGGAGAAGGGTAGAAAATGACAAGGGAGGAGAGCAAGGGCAGAAATGAATCCCATGGTATCAGAAAAAGGAGGCCAGATCTTCCCAAACTGAAGAAATACAATGGGAAGCAATGAGAGGTAAGTTAGGAGATACTGTGGATGTAGATATAAGGGATAGGGGGGAAAGTAGAACCTGAGAGTTTCTCTCCATTATCCATCCCTTGGGAGCCTAAAACAGAGGGTTGTAGCACTCCTAAGAATGTTTTTCACTGGCACCTGAATGGGTAGAAAAGGGGGTTGCCAAGTGAGTTATATATAGAAGCTGTGCAAGGGAAGTTCTTATGCAAAATTACTAATCATGCTCCATTGCCTGCCTGGTTACTTATAAATATTGCGTATGTGCAGAAGTGGTTAGAAGTCCAGAAGTTGCCTAAGAGATGATGAGAGAATAAAACAAGAATATAGTTTGTCTAAAAGATAAGGTTTTCTGGGGACCCACTGCAGTTGATGACCTGTCTCTCTGTTATACTGGAAACAGTTAAAGCCACTTTCTATTGAGCAATTCCTATATTTAACACTGACACTTTGGAACTTGGGGAGACTTAGTAACACACCTTACTCATTGGAGGGACCAAGAGATTCAGGGTGGGAGGGAAATTGCAAATCTGAATAATTTCTTTTTAGCCACAAATCACTTACTAAACCTCTTAATTCACAGGACCAATTTGTATATTTGGGTCTCTCCAGTTACCCTGAGTTCGACAAGAATGGGGGTAACATCTGGGTATGTCAAGGAGGCTCCTCTGCAAGTATCATAAGCACAAGAGAGAGCCCTGAGCTTACTACAGGGCCCATGGGAGACAAACCCTAGATTCCACGGCAGCGAAGTAAGTGGGGCTTCAGAGCCTGGAGTGGGTACCTGTGTTACAGCAGTTATCTCTTTTTTCTTCCTCTGCAACTTTCAGATAGATCCCAAGGAACCCATGAGGCAAGAGACACTCTAAATTAGTGTCTGACTAACTGTACCCAGATTCTCATGTGTGGGGATATTTGCCTAAATTTAGCACAGGGATTAGAGTTTGCTCAAATTTGGTTAAGAGTGCAGCTCTAGAACCAGGGAGTGTGCAAGAATGCTAAAGCTCTTATTTTCCCTCTGTTAAAAAAAAAAAAAAAGACAATAGTAAACTTGTAAAATTGAACATCAAATGAGATCATGCATTCATTGCAGGTTTGATACCTTGGGACACAGATTATGAATTGGAGATTTACATACAGGAAATATAGATAACATGTAACCTTGAGATGTAGTCCACGTGTGTGGGAAGCTGTAAATAACATGTGACCTTGATGTATAGTCTGCATGAACAAAAACATACTTGTGTGACCTAGGCATAAATTTGGCCCTGTGCCAATTTTGTCCATAAATCATAAAAACTGTTACAACTCCCAAGGGGGCACTGCCCAGCGACCATTACTGCTGCTACTCATGTACCGTGCCTTCTAACTGCCAGGGGGCCACAGATACTGTTGCTTCTATGTGTATCTCGTCTCTTGTTGCATTGATAAAAACATGTTATTGGACCTTCCAGGGACCCCTGATTCTTTAGTTTTGGTGGCAGCCAGAAAGAACTTGGCTAAACTTCGAGTGCTGGACTTAATGATGTCCCCATCCTGTGTTTCAGGGTCTCACTCTAACAATCAGTGATAAGATTCTGATTTGGGACATCCAGCTTGAGAATTCGGTTTTCCCTAGGACTCCACTATTCTTATAACTAAACACTGGGTCTGATATTCATCTTTTCTGGCATCTGGCTGCAGGTATGAGAGTTTCTTTAGGCATACACTAAGGAGGCCTTCTGGTCACATTTCTCTTTAATTAGTGATTAATCACACTGTCTTTCACTGATTTTTCCCAGTACATCTTTTTCCCAATAAAAGCCATCCAGTTCCAAAATCTTAAAACTGTTATCTCTTCCATTTCTCAAATGCTTAATACACAGCACCTGTCAATATATTCCCTTCCACTCTTTCCGTTCTAGGTCACACTGGAAAAAGTTTTCACAATAGCACTACTAGTGTATGTAAGAGTCTATCAGCCGGGTGTGGTAGCACGAGCCTGTAATTCCAGTGCTGAGAGGCTGAGGCTAGGGATCACTTGAGTCCATGGGTTAGGGACTACCCCGGGCAACATAGTAAGACCTGGTCTCTAAAAAATAGCTAGGGTAGTGGCACATGCCTGTAATCCCAGCTACCTGGGAGGCTGAGGATAGGGATCACTTAAGTCCATGGGTTTGGGATTACCCCAGGCAATATAGTGAAACCTAGTCGCTAAAAAAAAAAGTCCCTCAGGCCTTTCAGTTCATCACTAGGGATGAGAACCTTTTTACAGATTATTAATATGTCTCCTATACTAAGTGTTGTCAGTCAGGTTCACTAAGAGATAAACATGTGTATGCTTAAAAGTAATTAGCAACAAAGGAAATAAGATGGGGTTGGAGCTGCTGAACTGCAATATAGTTACAAAAAAAAAAAGTCTCAGTTAATCCCATGGGCTGTTCTATGGGCTGTTCTAGATAAAGATGACCCCACAGTATTAATCTGAGATGATACAAAGGTGCTGTTCCTGTACATCCCAGCATTTAACAGTTACTGGATGGGTGCTTCTTCCAGGAAGGGATGAAACTTTATGCAAGAAGTTTTTTTTAACTGAGGGTGGTTCCCCAACAAAGACTCAGCTAACAGTCCTCAGGCACCACATTCTCTGCAGCTGGGGGAATGGGTGCTTTAGTTTGAATCAAGTCATGGGCCTCCAGGGTACAATCACAGTAAGAGTTGAGACTAGGATAAAGCAAGCATACAAAATTTGAGCATGTACCCATTCTGCATGTGCACAGCCCTGAGTGTATGCATCTTTAAGTTTCATGCCTTGCTTGCTTCATTCTAGTCCTGACTCTGCATGGCATTCTCTACAGCATGTAATATAACCAAGAACTAGCATATGGTAAATACTCAGAAATTACTATCAAGTTGTTATTGCCACCACCACCACCATCACAATTAAGCGCAGCTGGATTGTCCACATAGCTAGAAGGAGACAATAGGATAATTAAAAGCTACTTTTAAAATCTGATTCTAAAATAAATAAATAAAATAAAATCTGATTCTATCCTTTTTTGATTAAGAAGATAACTTCTTTTTAGTACTGGAAATGCTTTCCTAGATTGGGCACTATGGTAGACACCCAGAACTCTAGGTAGAACTTCAAATTTTGGAATATCAGAGAGATGCTTCACGTGAAACTGGCCCCTCCTCAGCCCTGAGGGTGAATTCTAATTGGTTTTAGGGGATCATAATGGTCCCGATCTTCTCAGATCTTCTCACCTGTCATTGATCTGACGTATGTGTGCACAAATGATACAATTCTGACCAGTAAGATAAGGCATAATCTGTTGAAAGCTTCTGGGAAGTAAAAAAAAAAATTCTCCAAAGGTACTGTCCTATAGTGTTGCTAGCTAGCAGGATTTTCTCTGGAGAAATCTCTCTCTCCCCTCATTTGCAAGCTGGAGATAGAGGGAAGTCAGGGTATATTCAGTTTTGAGTCTAAAGTTCTTAAAACCAGAGAGATGGATGATGTAGAGTCCAGTTTGGTTTCAAAGTCTGAAAACAAAGAATTCTAAATAGATACAAGAAGATAAATAGCTCAGCTCAAATAATTGGGCAGGAAGTACTGAATTCTTCTTTCTTCATCTAATTTGTTCTATTTAGGCACTCAACAGATTTTATGATGCCTACCCCCATTGGGTAAGGCATAGTGCTCTATTGAGTTCTCTGATTCAAATGTTAATTTCATGTGGAAATTCCCTCATAGATACCTGGAAATAATGTTTGGCCAAATATCTGGGCACCCCATGATCCTGTTAGGTTACAGGTAAAACTAACTATCACAAATTCATTTCTTATCCACTTGGCACTCATAAGCATCGCCTTAAACCATATTTAACCTCCAAGTAAAGATAATAACATGATCATAATTCTACATAGTGTAACTATCCTGCATGCAACTAAAAGGCACTCTTTCCCCAGAAAAGGAAGTAAAGTCCTTGAATGCTATTTACTTTCCTCCTTAATCTTAAACTATCCCATGATCTAAATACTAAAAGCAATATTTAAATACTACAGTATAAAGTCAATACATCTTATTTTACTTAAGCAGAAGGAGAACAAATATACACGCATATTTATAATCTTCACACAAATATATATTCATAACAAGATAAGGAGGAAATGCTCATGACAGCTACAGTCCTTGTTTCTGTAACTGGTCATGTGATCATAGTGGGTATTTTTAACTACCTTCTTCCTCTACCCATTCTGTTTTCCCTTTGTATTTAGCAAGTGCCTCAGCTGTTGTGATTTTTAACCTGGTGAGGTAACCAAAATTTTATTTCTGAAGGATCTAGGATATTAATAACTGTCTAGATTTCATTGTCATTTTTCATTGACTTAGCTCACAGGGCAAGGTAATACTATGATATGTCAAGAGATATCTTGAATTCTAAGCATGTCATCCTTATTTCTATTGTGGAGTAATAGTTGAATTTCTCTTTGGTAGTCAGAATCAATCACTCTAGTCAGCACAGTAGCTCCCTTCTTTTTCTATTGATTCAGAAGCATAGGTATGTGCACTTTAGCTCAATAAAATTATTACTGGGTGAGAGGGTGACCCCTTTTAATTTTGTCAATGAGAGTTCTTCTGCCCACAGCAAGCAGTTGCCCAGAGATCAAATTTTCATGGTAAGGGTAAACACAGGAGTTTATTTACAAATAGGAAAAGGCAAACTAAAGACAGTCTAATAGAGTTCACACCTCACAAGTGTGCCAAACTGAAAAGAACCCTGCTTCTGCTCCTCATGGAGCTGTGTGGATTTTACCTTAGTCTTAGTGCAGTTCACATCTTTGTTTTCAGTCCTCAGTCACTGTAGCCAGTATGGAGTGAGTTCTATAACTAACATGAGGTTCAACTCTGTGCTTCTCTCTCTGTCTCTGTCTCTCATTCTCCTATCTGGGTCATCAGGGCAACTCAGCACTCTGTCATAAACACCTATTCTCATCCTTTATTCAGTTCCTGACATTTGAAGACTGGAACACTGGGAACCCCAAAAGATTCAACTGTTTCCGGGGCCCTTTTCTTTCCAAAGCAAAACTGTCAGGTTCTGATGCTGGATGACCAATGCCAGATTGGCTCTCTTCTCAAAGCTATTTCAGATCTCCTTCAAAAGCCAGTTCTGACCTCTTTCCTACAATGCTCAAACAGAACTTCCCCAAAGCTCTCCTGATCTCCAAAACTTTTCCTCTCTCCCTGCACCTTTCTTCTTTCTCCCCTTTTCCTTGCTCCCCCTCCCATCAAAGAGTCCTGAAGATAGGATTATCAGCCACACTAAAACTTGATCCAGCTATGATTCCCCATCTGGGTCATGGAACAATAGCACAGGGAGTTAAATTAGCATAAGAATGACCAAGGCCTACTTAAGATTCAAAACAAAAGCTCTTCAATGGCACCCTAGACTACTCAGTGTTTTTTGTTTGTTTGTTTGTTTGTTTGTTTGAGACTAGTCTTGCTATTTTTGCCTGTGGAACCGCAGGCTCTCGTTGCCCATGGTACCACAGACTCAAGCAATCCCCAGCCTCAGCTTCCCAGGTAGCTGGGATTACAGGCGCACACCACCACGCCCAGCTGTTTTTTTTTTGGAACTAGGTCTCACTATGGGCCCCAGGCGGGACTCGAACCACCATCCCTAGCCCCAGCCACTTCATAGGCTGAAGCTTATAGGCACGAGACACCATGCCCTGTCATTGGACTACTCAATGTTATGATTCCCCATATGGAACTTGGAACAATAAGCATGACAGTTAGCATTGTGTTGACCAACATTGTGTTGCCCTGCTTAGGATTTACAATATCAAGGTAAAAGAAGGAAGTAACCTTCAATTTCCAGGTCATTTTTAACTTCTGTGTCTTTCAGATGGTGATGCCTAAGCTTTACCAACAAATAACACTGCCCATATTGGGGTCCCAACTTCACTTCCACTTGATTCCTGGACACATGAGTTCTGGCTACAGGAGAAATAGCACCATATATTGGACACACTTCAGCGCATGGAGAGCTCTGAACTGTAGTTATGCAAAGTGTTGCTATACAGCTGGTATTGTGCCTGAGATTCAAAAAGTAACTCTAAAGTTGTAATAAGTCAGTTATTTCTAGATGGTGGAGAGCATGGTAAGACTAGTGAATTCCATTAGCTTTGACCCATTGTCAAACATTTTTGTGAGGTGAATTCCTTGATCAGAAGCAGTGTTATGGTGCTTGATATGATATGATATTCTGGTGGCCCAGGGATGATAGTTTTGGCAGAAGCAATGAATGTAGAAAAGGCAAATTTTTATCTAGCGCATCTATTCCAGTAATAACAGAACACTGTCTTTTCCATGATAGGAGAAGTCCAGTATAATTGATCTGCATAAGGTAGCTGCTTGATCACCTTGGAGAATGGTGCTATAGAGAAGGCTCAGATTGGACATTCAGTAGAGGTCTTAGCCAAGTTAGCCTTGGTGAGTGGAAGTCCATGTTGCTGATCCCATGCATGACCTCCCCTTGTCATCATGGCCAGTTTGCTTGTGAACCCACTCAGCAGTAATGGTGATGACTAGGGAAAGTACTTACTGATAAACACAAGATGGTCATTTTGTCTACACAATTCTTAAAATCCTTCTCTGCTGAGGTCATTTTTGGGGGAACATTTTGACATATGATATCTTCACTTGTTCATTTTAAGATTTCTTTGTTCATTTCCCAGATTTCTTGGTCACCAATTTTCTAATCATGTTTCTCCTGAGTCCCTAACAATCCAACCAAACCATTGACCACAAAATATATGAATCAGGATATAATCACTTATCTGGTTGTTTAGTGCAGTGCTTAAAGATCTGCCCACAGGGAGGATTTCACTTCCCCACTGTTCTTCAGGGTTATCCCAGACAAGCACTATAGAACTGCAGCTGTCTACTTTTTGGTGGTGCATGCATATTGTTCAAGACCATCTGTAAACCAGTAAGTCTTCTCATTCTCTGGTTTTAGGGAACTCCCCATGAGAACATAGGTGCAGACTGGGAACAATAGGTGATGTGGCAGGAATGGAAATCAGGGGCATTAGGCTATTTCTTTAGGTCAATTGTGTCTTCAGGGCATGTTTAGGGCATGTTCAAGCTATATCTATATGGTAATGCAGTGTTTTGGTTCATGGTCAAAACTGTGACTTGGTGGATCAGATAGTACTCAGTTCATGATGGGAAACTCAGGTAACTTTAACTTGGTGACTCATCTGTAGGTGCTTGGTCTTTATTAAGGTCCAATAATAGATTAAGAGCTATTTCTCAAATGGAAAGTAGTTATCTGCAGAGAATGATAGAAACTTGCTTCGAAACCCTAACGTCATGCTGATTCACCTGCCATATACCTACATATGCCTATGACATCTTTCTCTGCCACTGATATTTCAAGCATCATTGACTTTGCTGCATCATATAGTCCAAGTAGCAGAGAAGCTGAATTTGCTGCATATCTTCCTCCTGTTACAGAAAAGTAGCAGCTTTTCAGGTCATTCAGTAAATGGGTCCAAGTAATACACCTGAATATAGGTGCCAAAATCCCAAGGCTATCTAGGTATTATGCCTTTTGTTGATTATAGGTGAAAAAACAAATTTTTGACCTTTTGAGGAGTATCTTGATATTCCCTACCACTAGATCCCTGGAAATATCCCTGGAATAAAAAGCTCCTTAATTTTAGTCAAATTTACTACCCATTCTTTGATATACAGATGTCTTATCTGTTAATCTAAATCATGAGGTTCAGTCAGCACAATATCATCAGTGTAATGAACCAGTGTGATAGCTTGTTGAAGGCTATGAGGTAATTGGGATTCCTGTGACCTATAACTAGAGATTTTATATTTAGGAAATTCATCTTTACATTCTCTGGAATCATTTACCACCCAAGTCTATATTAGTTAGGGTTCTCTAGAGAGATAGAATCAATAGGATACATCTTCAAACACACATTTTCACCTCCATAAATACATTTATTATAAAGAATTAAAGGCCAAGAAGGCTGGGCATGGTGGCTCGTGCCTGTAAGCTTCATTGGGGCTAGGGATCATGGTTTAAGTCCTGCCTGGGGCACATAACAAGACCTAGTTCCAAAAAAAATAGCTGGGCATGGTGACACGCACCTGTAATCCCAGCTACCTGGGAAGCTGAGGCTGAGGATTGCTTGAGTCTGTGGTACCCTGGGCAATGTGAGCCTGCGGTTCCATGGGCAAAAATAGCAAGACCTAGTCTCAAAAATAAAAATAAAAATAAATAAAGGCCAAGAAGTCCCATGACTTGCTGTCTGTAAGCTGGAGATTGAGGGAGGCTGGTATTCTAAGGCCCAAGAACCACATGACTCAATGATATAGTTTCCAGTCTGGAGCTGTAGGTCTGAGACAAAGAGCAACAAGGAAGAAGGAAATGTCCCAACCCAACCAATCAGACTAGAAGAACTGAATTCTTCCACCTATTTGTTCTATTAAGGAACTCAACAGATTAGGTGATGTTCACCCACAATAGGAAGGGCAAACTGCTCTACTTGAGTCCACTGTTTCCAATGCTAATTTGATCTGGAAACACCCTCCCAGATATACTCAGAAATAATGTTTGGTAAGATAACTGGGTACCCTGCAAAAATTTAACCATTTCACACATCAAACCAGCACATGGAGGCTAGCAGAAGGGCAAAAAGATTCAGTTCCTTCATCACATTTTTTAGCCACTAAATTCTAGGACCACTTTACCTTGACTTTTTGTTGTGTCATGTAGTTAATATTCTTATTACTTGTTTAGTGGTTTTCTGTTATCTGCAGATAAAGTGTATATTATATCAGATAATACCAACTGATCAGAGCTATTAAGTGTAGTCTACAAGGGGGTGAAATGACTGTATGATTTATTACCTATAATTAGCATGTGCTTTGCATAAATTAGCAGGGTTTTTGTATGGTGTCTTGTTTAAATGTCAGAATTGGCTCACACCATGATCTATGTTTGCTTCAGACTTCAATTTCATCTGCCTAGAACCATAGTGAAACCTGCATTTCAAGATTCTCTCCTAAATTAACCCCAATATGTTCATCATTTAGAATATAAACCTTAGGAAGGGACTAAAGTGAAGAGATAGAAGACTTTCCAGAGACTGGATAGTTTCCTGTTTCTTGTTTCTGACCTTGGTCTGGATGTACTTGTACTAAAAATCAATGGGTACCTGTACTATAAGAGTAACCACAGTAAAGAGGGAGAAACAGAGTAAGTTTCAGCCATTAAAAATTACCAGATTAAAAATATTAACCAGATTTGACAGATGAGGGAAGTGAGTTTGAGATGAATCCAATGTCTTAGCCTTGGGTGACTGTTCCCACCGAATTCTTGTGAAATAGTTTCACTCTGACCATGGGCAGTTCTGACTACTAGGTTCCATCCAGCTCAAGGGGCCACTGCAAGACTACATACTATTGCTGAACACTTTCATTTGCCACTAATTCTCTTTACCTCACAGGAGAATACCTTTTAAGTATATGTCCAGCTCACAAGTCAATAAATTCTCTTTTCTAAGAATCAACCCCTTTTTCCCATATGGTCCACAAACAGTTTAGGTCTTGCTAACAGACCCTAGCCAAAGGATCTGTCACAGGTAGATCCTGCTCCAAACCAACAGGTAGTTATCTTTTCTGAATTTGCAGTCAAATCATGTAAAATGTGTGTTCACTGTAGTACCATTTACCATGTGTAAACTTGCATGCTGTCGAGTAAACTTACACATGCAAGTTTACCATCTTCTGCACACAGTGAAAGTGACAAATCAAAAAATGTAAGTCTATATAAAGACAGTTTTGTCTATGCTGCTAGTCTGGGCCTTTTATTTGACCATCTATAACATGCCTCAGGTAATTGTCACATCCACTTTGCATTGATATTACTGTTTCATACATGTATTGCTTTTCTCCCCAAGTATATTTATTCCAACAGCTTTTTCACTCCCATGAATTAGAGCTTGATCTAATTTACTATCAGCCATCAATTAGAATCATCAACTAGAATGTTACAAATGCTGTCATTTGAACACACAAAGACAGCTCTAGAACAGAGAACAGAAGAGGTGTGATGCCCAGGGTTGGATAAATACTCTCAACTGTACCAAAAGGGCCCCATTGTTCTCAAACTCATAGGTTTTATGTTTCCTGGTATACATAGTTTATACACTCTGCTTTTGTTCTGTTACAGTCTTTGTGACGCCCTTGCTCTTGTACTTCCTTTGGAAGCTCTGTTGCTAAGAAACAAGGAAAGGCCAAAGTTCTTGATATGAAACTCAGTGTTAATTAGAGAAAGGAGAAGGAAAGTTGCCAGGTAACAGGTGTGCTTTGGTTCTGGTTTAATCTACACCAGGAAAGATTTTTTTTGACAACCCTAGGAAGATCAGTCTCTGGAATCATCTGAAAGAGCACCGAAGGCTCTGAGTCTGGTGTCTAAAATAACTGTGTTGCCGTAGCCCAGCAACTCACAAAGAGCTGTTAACACTTGGTATTTCTGATACCACTTATGTGTGACTGGTAGTTACCATCACTATTGGTCAATGCTGTACAACACTCTTGGTGACTAGTGGTGACCATCACTACTGTACAGTACTGGTTAGCTCTGTTGATAGGTGACCAGTACTCTACTTATAGTTCTGCCTTGGGGCTGCAGCCTCATCTCTGAGGCCCTCTTCTCGAACTGGAAAAGGAGGGAACCTCATTCATACATTTCTGGCCCAGGGGCTTGGTTCCCCAGCACCCAGAGACATTGGAGGTGGAGCTCTGTGACAGGTCTTCACAGTAGCATATCAAGTCTCACAACCATGTCTCCTGTGATTCTGATCATGCTATGTTTGGGTCCTACCCAGGTGATGAGTGTATCCAGGTCCTTGGTTAGTTCCTCTCATCTCCGGTACATCTGGAGCAGGAGTGCCTGATTTTCAGACTCCTGTTGCAGATCTGATTGAAGTGGGAGTAAACCCGAGGGGACCCCTTTCCCCAGCCCGAACCCTGGCAGAGCCTGCCCGTACCTGACCCCCAGCCCATGTGGAGACAGAGGCTGGTTGCCCCAGCCTGAGACCCCTAGACCCTGACACTGCAGTGACACAGGACTTACCCTACCCCACCCCTACAGCATGGCAGGGGCATGCTGAGCCCCCCTCCCCGAAGTTGATACTTTGGGAGGACTTTTGCTCCCACCTCCAGCCCAATATACCCTCTATCGTATAGATATTGTAGCCCTATAGCCCTTGCTTTTTGTTTTTTTTCCATATTGGCCTTTTTGCCTTTTGGTGATTTGACTTTGTAGAGCCTGGGTGGGCAGGTCTTTCTAGCCTCCTCCCTCAAACTCCCATTCCTACTCCTACCACTCCCTGCCCTGTTTCAAAAGTGCTCCTCAAATTTTAATATGCATTGGAATCACCTAGTGATCTTTTTTTTTTTTTTTTTTTTTTTGAGACTAGGTCTTGCTATTTTTGCCTGTGGAACCGCAGGCTCTCGTTGCCCAGGGTACCACAGACTCAAGCAATCCCCAGCCTCGGCTTCCCAGGTAGCTGGGATGACAGGCGCGTGCCACCACGCCCAGCTATTTTTTTGGAACTAGGTCTCGAATGGGTCCCAGGAGGGACTCAAACCGCGATCCCTAGCCCGGCCGCTTCATAGGCTGAAGCTTACAAGCACGAGCCACCGTGCCCGGCCTTGGAATCACCTAGTGATCTTATTAAAATGCAGATTCTGGGCTGTGAATGCAGTTAGAGGTCTGCAAACCTGGGTCCTAATCCCAGTTCTAATACTGAATAGCCCCATGACTTTGGGAAGATTCTTACTTGCTTCTGAACCTCAATCTCCAGTCCTAAAAAACGAAGCAGTAGAATTAGATCATGTTTCAAGTTGTCTTGAGTAATCTTATATATCTACAGAGTACCACAAGGAACCTCCAAGAAAAAAGGTGAGACAAGTGTGAGGATTAAGAGGAGCAGTGGAGGCTATGTAAGAGTTATTATTTAGAAAGATGGGATAACAATCAAGACTGTGTCTAGTACTAAGAACATGACTCCAATAAGTACTCATTGGTGGGTTGTATCAAATGCTTTCATTCAGTCAGCATTCAACAAGATATTTAAGATCAGTTTTTTTCCTACTTTTGGGATTTTAATGCATGCATTGCTCTGAAAATTCATCCCAGACCTGACCTTTATTGGTGGTATCTAGAGTATTTAGCATCACCAAAATGAGAGAGACGATGATGAGCCAGGGAAGGGAAATACCAAGAAAGTCAGTTATCACTAAACCTGTTCCCTTGTTGTTGGGGTCTGATCTACTCTCCCCTTCCCTATAGTTTCCCTCGTGGTGCTTTCTTCCCCCCACTAGCTCATTGGAAATGGGGAGATAATTATTCATTCAGCTGCCTGCCATTTTTGGACAGAACTCCAAGAGAAGCTGGTGGCTAACATCTGATCTTAAATGAGGCATATATGCTGAGATCACTTTTATGCCTTCCATTTTCAGGAAAGAGAGAGAGGGAAAGAGAAAGGAAAGTTTTCCAGTGACACCTCTTTAAATTTTAAAGCATTTTCCCATTCATCTTTAGCTATACATTAGATGACTTGTAGTAATCAGCATGTGTTTAAAAACAGGTGATGTCCAAGGCCCTCCAGAACTTCTGATTCAATTGGTATGTAGTGAACTTAGACTTTATGTTATTCTTTTTAAGTTCCCAAGATGATTCTAATGTATAACCAGAGATGAGAGTGGTGTTAACACTTAAGCTTAGCATTTTCCTTCTTCTTGGTATGACAATATGGACAATGTGATTTGAGTCTAGAATTGTTTGGTAAGAAGTCTGTGATGGATATGGATTATTTAAAGAATATTTTGATGTATACAGAACTGCAGACAAAACTGTTAGGTTAAACTTCTGTTCATAAGTGGTGTGTTCTCTGACTCCTGTTATGCTTTATTCTCTGCAATTGGCCTAGTATGGACTACAAGGCATTGACAATGGTTTTCAGATAGTAAGGGTTTCAAGCTGGTATTTCAGTGACTTGATAGTGCCTCTCCTAACATTCAGTATTCCTGAAGCAGTTTAGTTAAGCATAAACTCCCTGGATGACAGGGATTGTGTCTGTCTCAAAATGCCAGGCAATGGGTAAATGTACTGAAATCTTCTGACTGTATTTTTTGCTCAGGAATAGAATTCAGAGTCAGATTTTATGGACTTGAATTCTAGACTCCAGAGTAGGAGTCAAGCGTTGTTTACCTCATTCAGCAGGTAGTAGTCTTGCTCTTCATGATTTCGAAAGTAATCAAGATATACCATATTATTGCTTAATGTTGTTTTGGTCAACGACAGACCATACGAAGGATGGTGGTCCTAATAGGACCATTATATTTATTTTTGCATTATTATATTTATTTTCTCATAGTTTGTAGCCCCTAGAAGCCTGAATGTGTATTTTCTTTGTCTTATTACATCTCCATATTATATCACTCATTTTGTCAAAAATGGTATATAAACTCTCAGGCCTATCTACTTATTTGTGTTTTCACTTCTTTTCTTGGAATGTCCTAATGTCATATAAAAATTGAAATAAAATAAAATTTCAAATATGGAATTTGGAAATAGGGAGAATGATTGTTTGATATAAGGATAGCCAAATGTGCCTGTGCTCTGAGACTGTCTGAAAAAAAGCCAGGGACCACTGTTCAGAGAGTGAAACCCCAAGGGGAAAGAGGTCATATCACCTTGGATTTGTAGGACATAGTAAGGATCTCGGGATTTAATTGTGTTTTAGTTAGTCTGAATATTTTTTATCCACACATATATATATATATTTTTTTTTCCCCATTTTTTATCTGGACTACTTACCGTCTCAGTTTTCCTGACTTTTTAAAAATCATTTTAGCTGGCTTTTCTCTTTATACTCCTTACTTCTTAACTCTCAACAAGCCCCAACTTTTCTCCTTTTTTCAGGGGTGCTATCCTAGGTTAACATATCTTAGTTCCCTCTTTGACTCTAAGGAGCTCTTGCTCAGGTCTTGGAATATCATTATCATTTGAGGTGCTTGGTAGGTCCTTCACTTGATTGAAAGATTGATTTTCTTTTACTAGAAGGTGCTTTGACCAGCTAAGGCCTGATTTTCTTTTTACTTCACTCTGATTCTTCTCTTTTATGCCCCATTTTAATGTCTACCTTTTTATTTGAATATATACTTCTGAAATGTGCTTTTTTATTTGTTTTATTTTGTATTTTATGATACTATGATATGTTTCTCATCTTCTCTCCTGACTTTTCCTTTTTTTTTTCTTTTGAGACTAGGTCTTGGTATGTTGCCCAGAGTAGTCCCAGTCCCGTGAACTCAAGCGATCCCCAGCCTCAGCCTCCAAGGTAGCTGGGATTATAGGTGCCTGCCACTGTGCTCAGCTGCTTTTGTGAGACCAGATCTCACTTTGTTGCCTGGGGTAGTCTCAAACCCATGAACTCACATGATCCCTGGCCTCTTGCCTCCCAACACTTGGATTACAGGTGTGCGCCACCATGCCTGGCTTCTCTTGACTTTTCATTCAGCATTATATTTCTAAGCTCTGTTCAAGGATCTGGATATAGTTTTAATCTGTTACTCATGACAAATGATGTTATTTCTGATGTACACATTTAGTAAAAGTTGGACTGTGTTGAAGTAACGAATTATCACAAATCATATGGCTTACCTCGTAAAAGTTTTTCTCATTAATGCAGCATCTTCTGTAGGCCTGGCAGTTCTTTAGAGCAGCTCCCTTTTAAGCTGTGATTCAAGGATTGCTACTACTTTTATTTTACAACTATGCCATTGCTAGCATGTGATTTTCAGGGTTGTTGAGGGAGGGAAGGAGAAAGTATGGAGAATTCAAACCTACTCTTACATTTTTCAGACTAGAAGTAACGCAAGTCACTGCTACTCACAGAATAAAAACCAAAAGTGTTATATGACCCTGACCAACCATTTGGGACCTGGGAAATGGGGAGGGCCAAGGGGTAGTCAGTGAACTGTAAATGTCTCTGATACACCGTATTTTATTTACATAAATAGATGTAAGTATTTACTTCCAATCACCACAACAGTAGGTCAGTGAGTAAACCTGGTGAGAATTTTTCTGAGATCTTGTAGATTAAATGATGAACCCCAAAAAGATATGTCTACATCCTAATTCATAAAATTTGTGAGTGAAACCTTATTTGGATAAACCATCTTTATAAATATAATTAAGTATCTGGAGATGAGATCAACCTTGTTTATACTGGTTGATCCTAAATCCAGAGACAAGTGCCCTTTTAAGTGACAGAATAGGAGATAAGAAGAGTATTGAAAATGGAGTAGGGATTGGAGTTATGTCTGGAACACCTACATTCAGAGAGACTAGAAAAAATAAGGCAGGATTCTTCCCTAGAGCCTTCAGAAAAGTGCAACTGTGATTTCAGGCTTCTAGTCATCAGAACAGAATGAATAAATTTCTATCACTGTAAGTCACCATTATTTTGTTAAGGCATCCCTAGGAACTAATACAGATTTTGGTTCTTGGACATGGGATATTGCTGTAATAAATATCCACAACTGTGGAAATAGCTCTGGAATTAGGTAAGGGTTAGAGGTCAGAAGAATTTCGAGGCGCATAATATAAAAAAAATTTAGACTCTGATTAGAACTCATAATGTAGTGAGTTCAAAGTTTCTGTAGTGTAAGAGAATACACATATTACCCCAGAGTGTTCATAGAAATATTAATATTAAAGGTGTTTCTTGAGAAAGGCCCAGAAGGAAATAAACCTGTTATTAGAAATCAGAGGAAAGGTAATCCTTGTTAAATTGTGGCAGAAAATTTGGCTAAATTGTTTTTTCTTATATATAAATATATATTCATATCTTTAAATATATATTCATATAAATAATATGTTAAAAATATATATAAAATATATATGTAAATATATATATTTACATCATTGTCTACCCCAGGGATCTCCCACTACCTTATCACCTGAGAACCATCATCTTAATCTTATGGGCCCATCCCATCCCTGATTTCCCCCACTCCCATTCTCATGCTCTATGCTTCAGTTCTGCTGACAGTTTAAGATTTTTCTTGTCCCTTTATTTGTTTGTTTTCCCTATATTCCTCATATCAGTGAGACCATCCTGTATTTCTTTTTTTCCTTTCTAACATGTTTCTTCCAGCATGATTCCTTCTAACTCAATCCATGTTGCCACAAATGACATGTTTGTTTTGATTGATGAGTAATATTCCATTGTGTACATATATCACAACTTTCTGTTCCATTCATATATTTTGGGGTATTTGAGTTGCTTCCTTATCCTGGCTATTATAAATAATGCTGCAATAAACACCTGAGTACAGATGTCCTTTTGAATTAGAGTTTTTGTAACCTTTGGGTAGAATTCCTAGAAGTAGGATTTCTGGATCAAATGGTAGTTCCATTTTCAGATTTTCAGTAGTTTAAAGGTCTTCCACACAGTTTTCCATAGTGGATGGATCAGTTTGCATTCCCACCAGAAATTTAAAACTGTTCCTTTCTCTCCACATCCATGCCAGCACTTGTTTTAGCCCATTTTTGGGATAGCGGGCCATTCTTACTGATGTAAGATGGTATCTCATTGTGGTTTTGATTTGCATTTCCATGATTATTAGTGATGTTGAGCATTTTTTCACATGCCTGTTGGCCATTTGTTTTTCTTCTGTCAAGAAGTGTCTTTTAGCTCTTTGCCCCATTTTTTGACTGGGCTTTTGATTTGTTTTTGTTTGTGTGAATTCTTTGGATCTTTGTTATCAGACTCATCACTTATGTGGAGGACAAGAATTCTCTTATGTGGAGGACAAGGTTTCCTTTTGCTTTGGCTATTGTCTTTTTTCTGTACAGAAGCTTTTTAGTTTGATATAGTCGCAGATGTTTATGTTTTCCTTCATTTTTTTAGCATCTGTAGATGTGTCCTGAAAGAGTGTCTGAAATGTAGGTCTTGGAGTGTTTTGCCCATATTTTCTTCTATGTATTTTATGTTTTCAGGTATCACATCCAAGTCTTTTATCCATTTTGAGTTGGTTTTTGTAGTCTAGATTCATTTTTTTGCACACATCAATCCAATTTCCCAGTATCATTTATTGAAGAGACTATCCCTGTTCCAATGTTTATTCTTTTCTCTTTGTCAAAGATTAACTAGCCATATATGTGTGACTTTATTTCTGGGCTTTTGATTCTATTCCATTGGTCTGTGTATCTGTTCTTGTTCCAGAACCATGCTGTCTTAATTATTGTGGCTTTATAGTACAATTTTAAGTCCGGGAGCATACTACCTTTATTCCCTCTCCTACTAGTCAGGAGAGCTTTGACTATTTGATGTTTTTATTTGTTGCAAATGAATTTTAGTAACACTTTTTCAATGTCTTTGAAGAATGACATTGAGGTTTTTATTGGAATTATGTTAAATCTTTAGATTGCTTTTGGTAGAATGGCGATTTTAACTATGTTAATTCTTTCAATTCATGAACAGGGAATGACTTTCCGTGTGTGTGTGTGTGTGTGTGTGTGTGTGTGTGTTCTTCTAGTTCTTTTAACAATGTTCTTTGTATAAGTCTTTCACATCCTTTGTCAAGTTTATTCCAGATATTTAATTTTCACTGGTACAATTATGAATGAGGTAGTTTCTTTATCTCTTCTTTAGACTGAGTTTTTACATATAGAAAGGCTACTGACTTATGTGCGTTGATTTTATAGCCTGCTACCTGGTTGAACTGGCTTATTATTTTCACTAGGTTTTCTGTAGAATTCTTAGGGTTCTCTAGATATATTATCATATCATCTGCAAACAGTGATAGCTTTACTTCTTCTTTCCCTAGTTCAATCCCTTGTATGTTCTTCTTTTGCCCAATTGCTCTAGCTTAGGGCTTCTAGAATTATATTGAGAGGTCGTGGTGAGAGTGGGCAGCTTTGTCTTGTTCCTGATCTCAGAGGGAAGGCTTTCAGTTTTTCTCCATTTAGGATGATATTAGCTATGGGTTTGTTATATTTTGCTTTTATTACATTAAGGTACGTTCCTTCTAACCCCATCATTTCAAGGACCTTCATCATAAATGGATGTTGCACTTTGTCAAAAGGTTTCTCAGCATCTATTGGTATGATAATGTGTTTTTTTTTTCTTTTTGTTGATGTGTTGGATTACATTGATTGAGTATTGGGTGTTGAATCCTTGTTTCCCTGGGATAAATCCCACTTGGTCATGATGTAGTATCTTTCAATGCATTGCTGGATTCTATTTGCTAGGAATTTGTTGAGAATTAACCCATCTGTTTTCATCAGGGAGATAGGTCTATAGTTTTCTTTCTTTGTGTTATCCTTGTTTGGTTTTGTTGGCTTCATAGCATGTATTTGGTAGTATTCCTTCCTTATTTTTTGGAAGTGTTTTTGTAGGAGAGGCACAGTTTATCTCTAAAATCTGGTAGAAGTCATTTATAAGTCCACGTGGTCCAGGGCTTTTGTTTTTAGGGAGAGATTTTATTACTGTTTCAATTTTGCTGCTATAGAATGGTTTATTTCAGCATTCTGTATCTTCTTTTTTCATTTAAATAGATGTATGCTTCTAAAAATGTGTTAATCTCATCAAGGTTGCTGAACTTGTGTGAATATTGATGTTCATAGTAACCTCTAATTATCATCTGTATGTCTGCTTAGTCTGTTGTAATTTCTCCTCTTTCATTTATGATTCTGCTCACTTGGGTTTTCTCACTTCTTTTCTTTGTGAGCCTGGCTAGAGGTCTATCTATTTTGTTTATCTCTTCAAAGAACTAGCTTTTTATTTTGTTGATCTTTTCAATTGTCGTTTTTGTTTCAATCTCATTTCTTTCTTTTTTTTTCTGGCCTTTTATTTATTTTTTTAATGGAGGAACTGATTTTACATTTATTAGAGTATATGTCTTTTGGGAGGAAAAAGTATCAGTTAAACAAGAAAAGACAATTTGGACATCTTTTCTCAGCCTCTCCTTTATCCAGAAAATCATTAATAATTAGTCCACCAGAACACAATCAACACAAGAACTAAAAAGGAAGCTAATATTTACTGGGTAACATTTTAAGTACTAACAAGCTTTACATATATCATTGTTTTTAATCCTCATTATTGTCCCCATTTTATAGGTGAGGCAAAGGAGATTCACAGCTAGTAAATGGCAAGAGACTTGAGGTCAGGCATATGAGTATGATTCTACTGATATACTAAACACTCTTCCTATTTACTCTGGTTCTTCTCTTAAGACACTCAATTTTTATTTTATTTATTTATTTATTTATATTTATTTTGTTCTTTAGATCACAACCTCAGTAAATGTTTTTTTTTGGATACCTCTCCCTCCCTCCTCCCTCTAGTGCCCCTTCCATTCTCTCACACCTCACTCTGTTGTTTACTAGTTGTGCTAAGTCCATTAGTGCATTTCCTGTGGCAGTGTCCTTTCACTGGGTGAGGGACTGTGTTGTTGGAACTAGGCGAGCCTTGCTGGTAGGTTTTCAGTCTTAAGTTTGCGTTGGGTGGCCAATCTGTATTCATCTGTCCATGTTTTCTTGCTGTAGGCCGTCTTCTCCAATTCCATTTCCATTGCTTTGCTGCTTTTCCTTATGGCTCTGGTGTCAGATTTAGGGGGTCTCACCCCCAGCCAGTGTTGGTCAAGAAGTTTCTCTGTGAATACAGGCATCTATGAATGGCTTTTGAAGATCATCTCCTCTGCCTCAGTTTGCAGTTTTGATGTGGGCTGATTATCCCATCTTTGGTCATCCTCTCCTCTCCTGTAGTGTGGGGAGGGGGCATTGCTCTTCTTGAAGGCATTTCCAGAATGAAGTCCCATGTCTTCTTGGCCCGGTGAGCGCATAAAGTGCGCATGGTGACATTGTGTCTCTACAGTTGTTTCTCTTGTCTTGGATGCACTGGTTCTCTTGGTTGTCCACCTGCTATGTCCATCTCAGGCTTGTGGGTTGGATTTTTGCACCATCCCTTGTCTATTCTATGTTGGGGTTTGTGTTGCGCGTGTTCTTGATTCTCTGAAGTTTAGCTGAGTGAGAGTGAAATGGAAGGGGGTCCCCTTGCCCTGCTTGCCCTCCCTGCATGGGGGCAGGGCCCAGATGACCAAGCCTGTACCCTTCCATGCTCCCCTTGGGCTAGGAGCAGAGGACAACATGGCTGAGTAGAGGGCAACATGGCTTCACCGATCCAAGCTGCAGATGGCTGCCCGGTTAAGCAGCCATTCGCTGTTGGGTGGGGCCACCTCCCCCACTCCATCCCCCCCTCCAGGGCTCACCCGACTTAGGGGACTTACCCAGGAACCTTGACCCCCTTTGCTCCCGCTGGCAAGGGAGCCCTGATGGCCAGGAACCCAGGCATGCAGACCAATTTCATTTATTTCTGCTTGAATTTTGATTATCTCCTTCTACTTGCTTTTGGATTTTTCTGTTGTTCTTTCTCTAGTTCTCTCAGATATGAGATAGGTTGTTTCTCTGGATATTTTCTTGTTTCTTGATGTGGAACTATATTGCTATATATTCCCCTCTTACTACTGCTTTTGCAGCATTCCATGTGTTCTGAAAGCTTGTATCCTCATTATCATTCATCTCCAAATATTCCTGTATTTTTCCTTTGATTTCCTCATTAACCCAATGGTTTTCCAATAGCATTGGCTTCAGTCTTCACGAAATGGGAGGTTTCCTTTCCATCCTTTCATGACTGATTTATAGTTTGATGCCTTTATGGTCTGAGAAAATTGCTGGTATGATTTCAGTCCTTGTGAATTTGCCAATACTGGTCCTGTGGCCCAGTATATGATCGATCTGGGAGAATGATCCATGTGCCCTTGAAAAATATGAGTTTTCCTTTTTTACAGGGTGCAGTGTCCTGTAGATGTCTATTAGGTCCATTTGATCTAGGCATTTGTTTAGGATTACTGTGTCCTTGTTTATTTTTTTGTCTTGTTGATCTGTCCCTTGGTGGGAGTGGGATATAATTATATATTATGTGAATAGTTACATAAATAATTAATATTATACATGTTAATTATATATATATTGTTAATATATTATATATTAATATATTATATTATATATTATATTGTTTTTAGATTTCATATATTTTGTTTGTTTGTTGATTCCCTTGGGATTGCCCCCTGATATACATCCCCACCCCAGCCATTCCACATCCTTTCTTATTATTTGTCTGTGCATGTGTTTTGTCCTACTGCACATATATTTTCATTAGTGTCTTTCTTCAAAGATACTAGTCATTTTCTGGTGTGTATATATGTATGAAATCTAAAAATAGTATATATAATTAAATATGTATAAAATAGAAAAAATGGAATGGAGGGGACAGCCAGCAAGAACAAAGAGGCACTGACATATGCCAAATGGGCTCTGTCTGGCTACTGGATGCAAATGAGAACTTGAAAGCTAATAATCCCAAGAAAGCTAATCCTCACCCAGGAAAAGGACATTGCTCCAGAAAAGAAAGAGACCAAAGAGTCAAACACAGACAAACAGAAATAAGAAAGGATGTGGAGCGATTGGAGTGAGGGGGTGGCATGTGTGTCAGGGGGCAATCCCAAGAGAATCAACTAACAAAAAAATGTGTGAAATCTAAAAATTATATATATAATTAATATATAAAATACATATACAATGTATAATACAATATAAAGTACAAAATGCATGAAATTTAAATATAATATATATTTCTAGTATATAATATATCATATATATTATTTTTGCGAGCTCATATGTCAGTGCCTCTTTGTTCTTGCCAGCTATCCCTCCATTCCATTTTTTTGTTCCATTTTGCTGTTTTTGGCTTGTGGTTTAGGCCTTTGACTTAGGGAGACTCCTTCCAGCATTTGTCGGCAGAGAAGTTCCTTGATTGGGACAGCCATCATCACTTTGTTGATCTGACTGGTTTTCTCAGTTTTTGTTTGTTTGCAGCTCTGTTATGGGGCCCTCTGTCATAAGTCTGTGTGCTTCCTCCCCCTGAGGAAAGGGCCTTGCACTTGTTGGAGGTATCTGGGGTTCTGGCTCCCAGACCCCTGAGATGTTGTATATCTATTTCTGTCTTAGTCTTTATAACAGGTCTCTCAGTCCAGTGCTCAGGAAAGGTTCTCTCCATGCTTTTTTTGGGATCCTTCTCAGAGGATGTGTGTGAGTCCAGGGGCCTTTATTCTCATCCCTCACCTCTTCTGTTCCTGTGGTTGGATTGGACTGTCAGTGTTTTCCTTTTCCTTGATGAGGGCTGACTGGCATCTGAAAGCATACCAGAAGGGTTTAGTGCCCTTCTTACACCCACCCACCTGCCCCTCTCTGACTGGACCCAGACTGGATCCAGGCTTGCAGGGCACCAACCTAACCCAGTGCTTCCTGGGTTGGCTCCTGAGCCCCTCTACCTGCTGGGACAGAGGTGGAAGGGATCCGGTGCTCGTGGGACAGGGCAGCTGCCCACCGAAGCAAGGTAGTTGTGGTGTGAGCCTATCAGAATGGTACAGAATGATCCAGAATGGATCATACCTCAAGTTGTACCCATACCTGATTTAGATTATATAGATAAGACTGAAATTTTTTAATTTTAGTTGATGATAACTAGATGAGAGTTTGAACTTAGAATTTATGCTGGAGTGGTTTAAAATTTGGGGAGATCTTCAGATTGGTTCACATGTAGAATATCTTTTGCGTGTGTGAGGACATAAATAGGGAGAGAGTAGAGAAGAACTATCTGGGTTGAATATTGTTTTTTAAATATTCATATCTTGGGAACCTCTTGACATAGCTATTTGGAAATAAAGTCTTTACAAATGTAAGCAAGTTAAATACAATGATTAGCAGTTTTTAAAAAGAAAGGAAGAAAGTATACAAAAAAGGAGGAAGTCATATGAAGACACAAAAATGATTGTAATTATGTAGCCAAAGTGTAGCTATAGTCCCTAGAATATGAAAGGGACAAGAAGGATTCTCTTTTTATGAGGGAGTAAATTCCTGATGACATATTGATCAGAATTCTTACCTGCAGAATTGTGGGGTGATGACTTCTTCTTGTTTTTGAGTCCTCCAGGTTTGTGATACTTTGCTCAGACAGCCTTAAGAAACTGACACAGATATTTACTTAGGAAAGGTCATTAGTATCAATGTACTTTGCTTAATTAATCATCTGCCAAATTTCTCAAATAAACCAGTGGTTTATACTCCAACCAATAGTACATAGAGGTACATTTCTGTTTATTTTTTTGAGACTAGGTCTCACTATTTTGCCCAGGGAACCGCAGGCTCGTGTTGCTCATGGTAACATGAACTCAAGCAATCCCCAGCCTCAGCTTCCCAGGTACCTGGGATTACAGGTGCTCGCCACCACACCCAGATAATTTTTGGGACTAGGTCTTACTATGTTGTGTCGGGCAGGACTCGAACCACGATCCCCAGATCCTGCTGGGACTCCATAAGCATCACTTATGTATGTGTGCCACTGTGTCCAGCCTCTCTATCCATTTTTAAACTGTCCTTTAATCTTTTCCACAATGTCCCTCATTGAACGGAAGGTCTTAATGTGTTTTATAGCCTATTTATTTGCCCTTACCCATGCCAAGATATACTAAAACTTTTTAATTCTTTCTGCTAAATGATACAGCAATGTAGTATTAAGTGATTTGTTCTCTGTTCACTTGCCCTTCAGATTGTATATTATTTTTTCCAAACCCAATCAACCGTGCAATCACATGTTTAACTAAAGTCAGAGCAGGAAATGGTGGACCTTACTATGTGACAGAAAACATTGCAACTAATTGGAAACATTTGGAACTTTAGTGCCTTTCTCTGCAGTCAGCCTATTCACATGTGGTTGTAATGTGTGGTTGGATCCAAAGTGTCATCCCCCTCACCTCACAGCTTTCTTAGGGAACCTGATGAGACGTAAGACGATGAACAATAAAAAGCTCTTTGATCAGCAGTGTGAGAGCAAGTGTGTATAATCTCTTAGAGGGGGCAGATTTTCAGGGGGTGTTTACTGAATCATACAGTGTTAGAACTGGCAATCATACAGTGTTAGAACTTGTTCTACCCCCTTATTTTAATGATCCAGAAGCTAAGATGTAGGAAAATAAAAAAGGGGACTTTTCAAACCATTCAGTTGTCAGTGAATTGCTGAGACTATACATTCAGATCTCGTCTCCCACTTTGTTTCTATTATTCTGCCTATCATAAGATGGTGTCCGAAATTATTTTTCTAGAGGGCTATGAAACAGCTTTAGGACTTAATCTAGGGATTCAAAGGCCTCCAAAGTTTGGACTCACTTAATCTCTCCAGTTTTATCTCTTGCTACTTTGGGTTAGTCTAACCTCATTCCTCATTCTGTTTCAGGCTCTACCTTTAAGCCTTTGTGTATGCTGTAGTCATGTATGATCATACCCAATATCCCTTCCCCTCCACTTTGTCTCACCCTTCAAGTAAGTGCTTATCCTTAAAGACTCAATCCTATTTCCTCCATGTTACTGTTTACTTAAACTATTCATTTAAAAAAAGTAATAATTGCAGTCTGTAAAAACAGAGTTTACCCTTGATTTTGTGTTTTTATTTTTTCTGGAATGTTTATCTTTTGTACAGTAAGCAAGCAAGTCATTTTATGTTACTCTGTACCTTACTAAGTTAATTTGCTAATTAAAAAGGATAGTTGGTAAAGAACATGTCTAAGGATGCTTCCATAGCTAATATTCTGTATCTTCATACATTCTAATATCTGCAAGGAAAGGGATTTATAGTTCCCTTGCAGTATCATTAGTCTAGTTGTTCTCAAATGAGGAGAATTTTGCTCCCCAGGAACCTTTAACAACACTCAGGGATATTTTCACACAACTGTGCTACTAGCATCTTGCTGACAGAACCTGGGGATGCTGCTAACCATCATGACATGAATGGAACACTCACCCTCACCACCACACCCCACACAAAATGGACAATCTTCCTGAAAATTGCAGGCAAGGTCAATGCCATAGACCTCAAGAGTAATTACTCTTGTCTTTCATTCTAAAAGGATTGCCCTCATAGAAGAGATCCTGTCAGATATGGAACTGTCATTAGGGGAAAGAAAGGAAGTGACAACTTACATAAAACTAATGCTAAGTCAGAAAGAAAATACAGTCTTCCTTAGTCAAAACACATGGAGAAAAAAATGTTGGATGGATGACAACTCAGAACTGAGAACTTATTTTGCAGGAAGTGTTAATTTTAATAGCTTATTTTCTATATATCTCTGAAGAAACTGTTTTTGATTGTGGTACATGATGGTGATGATAATATTGGAACATATGAAGAAACTTCTGGGAACTATTATTTATTGTATCAATAATACTTGTATTTATTTGTTTGTTTGTTTGTTTATTTATTTGTTTGTTTGTTTGTTTGTTTGTTTATTGAGACTAGGTCTCACTATTTTTGCCAGTGGAACCACAGGCTCTCGTTGCCCGGGGTACCACGAACTCAAGCAATCCCCAGCCTCAGCTTCCCAGGTAGCTGGGATTACAGGTGCACACCACCATGCCCAGCTATTTTTTTAGAACTAGGTCTTGCTACGGGCCCCAGGCGGGACTCGAACCGCGATCCCTAGGCCCGGCCACTTCATAGGCTGAAGCTTACAGGCACAAGCCACCGTGCACAGCCCAATACCTGTATTTATAATATTTTCATTATTACCTCCTCTTGAATTAAAGACTGAGTGGTTTTAGTTAATAGATAAAACAAGGACATTGATTTCATGAATTCTGTGCTGCAACAGTGAAAGAAACTCACTAGACTCCCCAACTGGGGATAGAGACTATGGATGGCTAAATGCATTTGATGACTCTCCCCACCTCATTTGGCTGTGCTTCTTACATTCTCTCCCATCATGTCTGTCTTTCTCTTTAGCTTGCAACATGTAAGAAAGTCATTATTTCTTTGTCTTCCACTTCTCTCTTTTTCATCATTAAATTAATATAATAAGAAATATAGACATATAAAATAGAAAACTCCCCCGAAAGTTGAGAATGGAGGAAAATCCATGCCTAAAATCTCTCAAGATGAACATCATTATTCTCAATCACTCCAAGCACTTGGCAGGGGATTGCATTGCTACTTCTCCTGACTACCAGTGGTTTTTGGCATGATTTCTGTTTAGATTTCTTTGGGAGAAGAAATGCTTAAGTTAAACATTAAATTTCACGAGAATATTTCAGTTCCTTGTAACTCTTCTAATCACAATTACTTCAAGTGAGGTGTCATTTAAACCTCTTCACTCAGGGAGCGTTCTCTTGAGGGGGACTTCCACAGTTCATTTCTGAGTCTGTGGTCAAGTGAAATATCTATGTGGATAGATAGTGAAATATCTATGTTAACAATGCCTGGGATCTATTTTTCAGGATTTATGTTTGTCTCGATTGCATAAGATTATAAATTAGGTTTGTAGAAGAATGAGTGCTTCTCACCCAGCCAGGCCCACATTCTTTGTCCAGGTTTTCCAGTAAAAGAAAAGTCAAGTAAGAAATTGAGGCACCTCTTTATCTCATTTTTAACTTTCCTGTAAGGGTTTTTTGCAAAATATTTTCAGGCATAGACGGGGTGTCAGTGTATCAGTGCAGAATTTTGATAGAAATTTACCAGAAATGTGATAAATGTATGTTGGTGCTGTGAGCACTGCTGTATTTATTTTTAGGCAGAAGTTGCATGACTTTTCTTTATAAATTGACTGGAAAAGCCACAGCAAGGAGTTGTAGAAGGATAAAGCCTATAAGTGTTACTTCACATTTTTGTGGCCCAGTCAACGCTTCTGTTAGGTTGGAATTTTGTTTTTGGATCCATTTTTCAAGATTGCCTTGTTCACTTTTCGTCTTGCTTTCCCTCCAAATCAAACAGCAGTATATAAACAACAAAGTTTAAAAAACTTGAGTCTCCAAGATAAGTCCCTTTGAGGCATATGTTGGTTTAGCTGTTTGGGAATTTTCCCCCTTCTTTTCTCCTTTTGTGATCATTTAAAAATGGATGACAAAAGAATCTGGGAAGCTCTTTGTTTGGTTTTGCTTTTATGCCTGCTTGGCTGACTGCAGCTGAGACTAGTTTTACAAGAAGTTACCAATAAAGCCCAGGATGGGAAAAGATGAGTAAACTTTTACTCTGAAGGCAGGGTTTGTGAAAAGGAAGAAGGGAGATCCCCTTAACTTTATGAGTAGGCACCATTCAGCAAGGCTCTGTTGAAAAGTTCTCCTGATCCTGCATAAAAAGGAATGGCTCAGCCACTGGCTTCTTTCTTGTGTTAATTAGGAAGCTGGTTTTGCTCATCAGTGATTTTCAAGCATCTTACTCTAATTCTGTTATTTCCCTGAAAGTAGAGGATAATAACTTTGAAGAAGAGTTAGTGGGTAGATTTCTAAGATGGACTCCAAAATTCTGTACCTCTCTTTTCCATGTAGATGTTCTGCATAATGAAAATGCAGGACTATATGTACAATGAATTGTATTCCTGTGATTAGATTAGATGGCACAATTCATTAAAAGGAAATTATCCAGTGAGCCTGACCTAACCACAGGAGACCTTTAAAAACAGAGGTTTTCTCCAGTTGGTCCCTGAAAAAGAAACAGAAATTTGAAGCAGAAGATTTTTTTTAATTTTTGAAATTATTTTTTATTGTTTGCATATGTATTTATTTATTTATCGTTGTATACCCTGAAGTTCTCCCACCACCATAATCACCCATAACTGTTCTAATCTCAAAGCAGGAAAATTTGATGTGTGTTGCTAATTGAGAATTAAGGGACCACTAGTATGGGTGCCCTTTCAAAGACAGTAGGTCATAGCAGCATGAGCTGATGGTATTGAGTTGAAGGAAAAAAAAGACAGGTAGGGTAGGCTATTCCTACAAGTTTGATTGAGAAGGGAAGAAGAAAGAATGTTGCAGAATGCCATGCCACTAATTGTAACCAGCCAGTACCACAAACCTAAAATACTACCAGGTCTTTTGATGTTTTTTGAAAGATGCCATACATTCAAAATTTTACACAAAATTGCTAGAATTCTAAATATAGGTTTAATTCAATTAAAAAAAAACAAACAAAAAATTGAGTTTACCATAAAGAAAAAAGAAATCACAAAATATTAATTGTCCTATAAGATGCTTCATCCCAGTTCCTTCAATAAATAAGAATAATAATAGTAAACAATAGGGCACATATATGTATTGTTGTGAGATATCTGTCATAGAAGAGAAAATTAGAAAAGACCAGACATAACAACTAAATGCTAGATCAGTGACTTTAGAGCTAGATTTTTAAAAATCACCTATGGTAAATATTTGGGAGACAGTTACAGAAATTTGAATTTGAACTTGATATTGGGTAGGTAGGAGTTACTAGGAGATTCTAGTTAATGTATTTGGGCGTGATAATAATATTGTGAATATACAAGGGAAGTCTCAGATTTTTATAAAGTATGCATGTTAAGATATTTAGGCACAGAGGATAGCAATGTCTGTATTTTAAAAGTTCTCCCTCCTTCCTCGATGTGTGCACACATATGTGCACACAGACATTAAAATGTCAACAATGATTTAATCTAAACACTGGGTATATGTGCGCTTATTGTAACATTATCCACATAGTATGTCAGTGTGTCCTAGCTTGCACTTGTATTCACTACACTTCTGTTAAAGTGGACAAAGCCCAGAGGAATCTTAGCAACCACATGACAATGGTCATATTAATAACTAGCATTAATTGACATTTAAAATGTTCCAGGCTAAGGTGTTTTTTTTTTTTTTACAACAATCATAAGAATTAAATTGAAGTTAGATATTAACAGAAGTAGTAGTTGGTCCCTTATATTAATGAAAAGTGAAGATGATTGGAAATTTGTTCAAATCACACAACTAAAAGTTGATGCCAAGCAACCTGGAAGCACAGTCCCTTTTTGCAATAACTCCCTTTCATGCCTCTGAAATTTCCTTGACTGTTGAACATATAAATAGCTGTTGAAAATACAAATTTTTACTAAAATAAGATTACATATATTTTGTTTGGTAAACAAGGGAAGTTCAGAAGAGATTAGATACCAGAGGAGAAAGGAGGCTAACTGGTGGCATCCTGTACATCTGAGCTGAGAAGCAGCTTCTCTGGACTCCTGTGAATTCAGAAGAGCTGAGGATGCTAATAGATGGTCTCACAGACCCCTGTGTGATTTCAAATGGAGGAATGATGAGCACAATGAGGCAGGAGCAGTGAGAAATCAGATATGTTGGGGAAGGTGATCAGAAGAACATAACTATCTATTAACTTAGGATCTGGAACTGGTCAATTAGTCTGCTCACCACTCCCTAGTGCTGAAAAAATGTGTGTAGCATTTGCTTTCCCAGCATCCAATAGCTTCCCAAAGATAATGTTTCTGAGATAAACTGTGTTGCTGAGATCATCTGGATGGTGCATGTGTTTAAACCCAGTTAAACTTTCAAGATATGCTGGGTAGTACAGAATACTATGTCTGTGGATACCCAGAATAAGCAGCCTTAAGGGTTCCCTTGGTCATCAAAACTGCCACATCCTAATATGTTGTGACTCACCATTTTCTTCAGTCTTTACTTACCTTCTATGTATGATACCTGGCCAGTGACCCAACAAGGTGGCCTTTGATTCTCATTCTGGCAGCTTAATCAGGTGAATTGCTCCTTTCCGAACCCCCAGGCAGCTGCTGTCTTGCTCTCCTGATGGCTCTCAGTACTGTCTTGGGCCTGGGGTCAGTGAATGTTGAATGATTTCCAAGAACAGCCCTCCTGTCACCAGGAGAGTGATAAGGATTTTCCTTGGAAGCCCACAGCAGGTCAACTCATTAGGAAATGGGAGGAAGCCTAATTGCACTTGTTTTCTCCCCCCAGAAAAATCACTCCAGGCATATCTTTAAATCACATAGTACAAATTTCTACAGATATCTGTTGGTAAAAAAAAAAAAATCTGTTTACTTTTTTTTCTTTTTTTTTTTTTGCTGCTTGGCTGGTCAGTAAAGAAAAAAAAAAAAAAACCAATGAGTGGGAAGAACTAGGCTCTCCATCAATTTGTTTGCCTGGAGTTGCTTTTTTATATTGAAACCTTCACTACAGGAGGAGTTGATTACTCTTCCCTTCCTTTAGGCTGCGCTACCACAGATAGGATTTTTGTGCCCATCAGTTCTTCCCCACTCTTCCCTTCACAGTTACTCCAGGCCTCTAGCCCTGTGTATTCTCACACAAAAGAGGGAAGGCCCATTTGGAACTCTCCTTTGTAAAACTGAATGAGAATGTATGCACTTCACACATTATTTAATAGGCAGATGTGCTAGTTTCCTACTGCTGCTATAACATTATCATAATGTTTGTGTTTAAAACAACATAGATTTTTGTTGTTGTTGTTAGTTTCTACTTCTGGAGGCCAGAAGTCCAGTTTCAGTCAAGTTGTTGGCAGGACTGTGCCTCCAAGGACAATACATTTCTTTGCCATTTCCAGATTTTAGAAACTTCCGCATTCTTTGGTTCACAATTCCTTTCACCATCTTCTAAGCCAAGAGCAACATCTTCAGTTCTCTGAGTCTAATTCCGTTCTCCAGTTGTCACATTTTCTTCTTTCACAGAGGTTTTCCTACTTCATTCATGATTATGTTGGGTAAACCACTCTAACCCAGGGTAATCTCAGTATTTCAGAATCTTTTATTAAATCATGAAAGTAGCATTAAAAGTCCTTGGGTGTAGGGATCTGGACTCTTTGTGTGGGGTGGGGGCTGGTGGTGGTGTTATTCTTCCCAATACAAATTATGTTAAAGAGAGTCCATAATTTTTGAAAAAGAGATTTTATTCTTTTGTTTGGAATCTATTTTTACATAGAAACAATATGTAAAATTGTAGTCTCAATTCTTTAGTCAATATTATAATCTCCTAATTGTAGTAATTTGGTAACTTTAAGGTTTTTTTTTTGTGTTTGCTTATTTGATTACCACTATTCTGTCCAATTTCTAATCATTAACTCACTCTTCCCCAACCCCTATTGTAAACTATCTTAAGTTTTTTTTTTCTACACAACAGTTTTGGGCACAATAGTCAGTAAGAGAATTTTTCTATCCACAATAGTGATAAGGGTTTAATAAGAAGATCCACAAAGAACTCACACAACTAAACAAAAGCAAAATAAAAAGCCCAATCAAAAAATGGGGAGAAGAACTAAAAAGACACTTCTCCAAAGAGGAAATACAAATGGCCAACAGACACATGAAAAATTGCTCATTATCACTAGCAATAAGGGAAATACAAACCAAAACCACAACGAGATACCACCTTACACCAGTAAGAATGGCCCACATTAGAACAGGCAACAACAAGTGCTGGTGAGGATGTGGAGAGAAAGGAACACTCTTACACTGCTGGTGGGAATGTAAACTGGTCCAGCCTCTATGGAAAGCTGTGTGGAGGACCCTCAAATTAATGAAAATGGATCTACCATTTGACCCAGCAATTGCTCTCTTAGGAATCTACCCAAAAGAGACCTCAATGTGGGTACAAAGGGACACCTGTGCCCGGATATTTACCGCAGCACTATTTATATTTGCAAGGACATGGAAGCAACCCAAGTGTCCCAAAACAGATGACTGGTTGAAAAAAATGTTGTATTTATACATGATGGAATACTACTCATCAATTAAGAATGACAAATTAGATGACTTCTTGACAACATGGATGTACTTAGATGGAATCATACTAGCAGAAACAAGTCAAAAAGAGAAATGGTCTCACTAATATATGGGATATAATGAAAAAAAAAAGTAAATAAAAGACATGAGGAAAAGACAAAACAGGCTGAGCACTAAACTGAAGCACACTACAATGGACAGGAGGGAAGGGGGGGGGCAAATCCCTGGGATTGCAAAGATGTGAAATTTACATATAAATAAATTTTTTAAAAGAGAATTTTTCTAGTTGGATGAAATAAGAGAGATAATTTTAAAAAATTTTTAAATTATATAAATCATAGATAAAAGATCAGTATTAGATAAAATTAGATAAAATCTGTCAAATTTGCTTGTTTTTGACCATATTTTAAAATAATAATTTTTTCTTAGAATAAAAAATAGGGGTTTAATTTTTGTGATTTAGTTTTTCAATAGTGAATGACAAAATATATTTAAAAAGGTAAAAGTTATATTGTTTGGACATTTTTTTAAAGAGATTAGAATTTTGGAATTTCCTTTTTTTTTTTTCAGTCTAAAATTTAACTCCAAGTCAACTTCAACAAAGTTCAGTAACACATCTTTTTTTAACCTCCAAAATAATGTCTATGGTAAAATATAAAAATATAAATGCTGGTTTTAATAGATTAAAGGGACTATTTGGTGTGAGATATATTTCCTTTTACAGATATCTTACCTATTTTTGGAAGTGAAATGCAAGATCTTCCATTTACCGTAAGCCCCAAAGTCCATACGAATAGACTGGCTATTTGTATATTGGGGGGAGAAAAGGGAAATTCCTACGAGAGTTGTTTTTCCCAAATTGAGTATTGACAAAAATTATCTTCAGTTTGTAAATTATTATTGACTGTTTTTAGTTCAAACATTTTTTTCCTTGTCACAATTAGTTTCAATGTTTTCCTTTGCATTTGATTTAGTCCAAACTGAAGTATTATTGGGACACTTGGCAAAACACAGGAAACAGCCCATAAACATTGTGGTATGTGTAAATACAAGAGGGTTACAGTAAAGAATCAGGGCACATGGACCAAATATTTCTGTGATTTTCCAGATATTTTAAAATAACATACAGAATCTGTAGGAACTATAATATATCTTTTCTAAAATATATAATTCTTAAGAGTAGCCTTCTCTTTTTTATCATTAACCACTCCACACAAGCCCCTCCCCCACACCAGCCAGATAGGCTTACATAGACTGTCAACCAAACACAGCCAGGATGAAACTTTATTTTTTCCAGAGTAGATTGCCAAAGATCACCTCACTGAGCTGGAATTGAGAATGGGAAGATAGCTCCTCCTTAAGAAAAACTTATGAGAAAAACTTATGATAAAAAAGTTATGATAAAACTTTAGTCAGCACATACTTGAGGAAGAATCTCAAGTCTCTGAGAGATACTGTTTTCCCATTTAGGCTGTTGTGCTAATTATTTGGATTCAGGAAAAATATGACAAGAATTGGAAGTGGGGGCAACACAGGGCAATTATAACTTCTGCAATCCCTTCTCTTTGCTGGATCCAGTTAAAGTTAAATTAAGAGGCTATTTAGCAATTTGCCAGTAATAGTTTTTCATTCATTAATTCCCTCAGACTGGAGAAGGGCTACTTAAAACTTCTCAAATATTTGAAAGTAAAAAATTAGATCCTTTCAGATGAAAAATTTTTACAAATACAACGAAAGCCCAGAAGTGTATTTTTTTAAATCATAGAGGGAAAATATTTCTAAGCATAACACAAAACCAAGAAGTTCTAGAAGTAAAGAAAAACAATCACATAAAAACTAAAATTGTCTATATGATAAAGTATGTCCTAAACAAAGTAAAAGGACAAATGAAAGGTCAGGAGATGTGCGACATATAACAGATCAGTTAAATAATAAATTAAATTTATTTCTAATAAATTAAAATACAAGAAAAAAGAAAAACCCAGTTAGAAGGAAAGTATTAATAAGCCCCCCCAAAACAAAATAAAAGGAAATAAAAACAAGCAAACAACAAAGAATAAACCTTGGCTCAGATAAAATTAGACATTAAATATTAGAAATTAAAACACCAGTTTTATCATAAACTTTCTTGACAAATCAGACTTGACAAAAGTAATCTGATAATGTTAAAATGTCTAATGTTGGTAGGAGGGAGAGAAAACCATCTCATGGTCGTGTTGGAGTCTAAAAATGTTAAGAAGTTATCACTAAAGTCAAGAATGCAGCTATAAAGATAAAGGAAACAACAAACTCAGGAAACTAAAGCCTGGAAACATCTAACTGCCCCCATATCAAGTAACCATCTGTCTCTGCAGGGTCTTAACTATGATAAAACATCTGTGTGGAAACTTCCCCTAAACCGCCTAAAAAAAAGTTACCCTGCCCTGCCTGTAACGTATATAAACCCTGTCCTTTTGCAGGTCCATTCCCTCAATAGAGTGTCACTGTGGCATGAAGGCCTGACCTCAGCTCGAGCTGATTGCTTTTGCATCTCCGGTGGTCTTGTGTCTTGTGTGAGCCTAAGAGGACTCAAACTGTAACATTGGGAGTATTAATTCTCATAATCTTTTTGGAGGGAAATTTTAGAATCTCATTCAAAAGTAGTACTGTGCTTCCCCTTCTACCTGACAAATTTTCTGCCAACAGAGGAGAACTTGCTGGAGTGTTGCAGAAGAATGCTCACGTTAGGCAAGGAGCTCAACCCCTTACACTATCATCATAACTGGGCACAGTTGTACCTAGAGCAGAGTGAGGTTTGGTTTTTGTAGTTTCAAGATAGATCCCTCCTTCTATTGTAGTTAATTTGGGTCCCCACTATTGGAATAAATTTTGGTGTACAAATCCTTTACAAACAAGTCTGCTCAGAGGTTTACTGGTTTTGTCCTCACTTTGTCAGGATCTCATGTGAATAGAATGGAACATGGGCTGGAAAAGCATGTAGGCTTGAGGCAGCATCTTTCTGCTAACATGGCAGGGCCTGGAGGAGTCTTGATAATTGATAATAAAGAGGCTTGGATACCGGTAACTTTGTAAATAATAGATCATAGGGAACAATCAGATATCATGGGATCTTGAAGAGAATATTCGTATCTTCAGAGCTATGTTTAAAAAGTAAAGTAGTTAACCTTAGTGTTTCATTTTGCTTGCCTATGGATTAGAATTTTTTAAATTCTCTGTTCATGATAGAGCTGTTTAACTGACGCTACAGGTGGTAATGATGTTGCAATTGATGAATGCATCAACACCTATTAAACTTACTATGTCATTTTAAAAGGTAACTATGTGGAGTGATGGATGTGTTAACTACATTTACTGTGGTAATCATGTCACAATCTATATTAATATGAAGTCATTGTTTTCATATCTTATATTTACATAATGTTGCTTATCATATGAACCTTAATTTTTTAATTTAAAATGAGAATTAAAAGAAATCTGTGCTTACTTGGAATAATAGCTTGTTTTTTACATATCCAAGAGAAGACAGTACTGTAGTTAGGAACTGAGAGACTAAAGGTCATAATCTCGTCTCTCATCTTCCTTTGTCTTCCCTCCCCTCCCCTTCCATCCCCTTTCTTTTCTTTCCCACACCAGTCCAATTACACTAGAAAACACATAATTATATACAATCAGAAATACACTTCATAAATTTATATTCATTTCTCAGTATTAACCTAGAGGAGATACAAACTCTCACTACCCATCAATCATGTACACACAGATGTAAATCATTAATGAGCCATTTTCTGTACCAGATCTTTTGTCTGAGTCTAAGAGGGTTAACCATTCCAGACAAAGAAGAGGGAGGGAGATGTACTCAGATTGCATTGCTAAACCCATGGGCAGGGTCCGGAATTCTGAGACTGCAAAGAAGCTTAGAGCATTTCTGTAACTTACTCAAATGTTTAAAAATTAGACCAAGCAAAATAATATTTCAAAATGAGAAAAAATAATTTTAGATGCCTCATTGTCTCCATTTGAATTAAATTGACTGCAACTAATTTGCTTTATAACTCATTTCAAATTCTGCTCATTTCATCTTATTTGCCCTGTCTTTACTGGTCCATGTTTCCTACTCTCCAGTAGCAATGCTTCTGGATTTTCTCTTTTCAATCAGATCATTATGTTGACTAAAGATAAAAATTGAAGTACTATGACAGTGCTTCCTCTTCTGCCCCAGAGTTATTATAAGTGTACTAGTTACTACTCCTGTGGTTTTATAGCTTCTTCCAAGGTCCCTGCTAGCCCATATGGTATCTTTCTGAGAATTAAGTAAAACATGTGCCCCTTAGGGAAAAGGCAGCCCTTTAACTGGGGGCCAGGACAGAGTATGGATTATATTTCATTCATCCCCTCAGTCTGGTCCCCCTTTCTCTGTGCACAACCTTTGTGATGACATGAGGCCACCCTGCTTCCTCATCCTCCCCCTGCTGTAAAGTACTAGAAAGATGAATGGTTCTGAAGAAGGATGTATATGGTACTGAAAGGAACAAATTTTAAAAGCCAGATACAATATCAGGGTAAGCCTGACCACTTTAAAGCACTCAAAACAGTAAGTTTGAGAAATAAATATTCCTGGAGAGAGGTTTTAGACCACCCATGCAGGGTTGGCTTAGAGACCGTGACTTCTGTTCTGCTGGCATTAGTCCATGGCCCACCTCCAAATGACAGAATAAAAGGGATAAGAGATGAAGACATTGAGAGTACCTGTGGAAGGAGTAGAGGAATGGGTGGGGAACAAGGATATTTCTGCCATTTCCCCATTTCAGATCAACTAAGGGTATCCTGTAAACAAAGATCACAGAGAAGATGTTTTGTGTCCCCTTGAGTATGAGGGGACACTGAAGAGTTCTGAAAAGCAGAGTCTTGCTGATGTGAGTTAGAAAGCTACACTGATCATGATTTTGGTGGAGAAAGAATGCTTTCCCTTGATCAGCTGAAGATCCATGAGAGGCACCATACTGGGTCGTTGTATGATGGACTCTATCCAGGAGAATTGCCTAAATAGGATACAAGTGGAGTCATCTCTATTGATCCCCAATAGATCAGAGACCACAGAGCAGAAGTTCAGCTGCTGTCTTTGAAAGAGTCTCACCTCGGGGAAGTTTTTAAAGAATTCATAAAAATGCTTCAGTAGAGAGACAATTGGCATTTAAATCTGTGCACTGAAAGGGAATGGATGCTAAATTACAGCTAAATAAACCTTTATTTTCTTTACCTTTCTTCTGGACCAAGTCTTAACTCTTTAAGAAATCAAAATTGGCTGACCAGACTAGAAAATGAAGTGGAATAAACAAGAAAGGATAAACAACCTCACCTTCCCCCTTTTCTCACTGATTTATTTCCTGGTATAAGGCAACTAGATCTGGATGAAGGGAAAAATTTAAAATTTAGTAAATTAGTAAATTTTCAATGTTTTGGTAAGGTACTGAGTGTTAAACCCAACCAATACATTTTATGATATCTGGAAATAACTGTAAAAGTCATGACATATTCCAGGGATTTTATCTAGGAGCAGACAAGTACAAGTTGAGAGACTAGTTTGATGGGATTGCAGTAAGAATGGTGCTGCTTTCTGTTTATACCGTTTCAGTTTTCATGATCTCATTTATCTACTGTTACTAGGTGGTTCATACTAAATCATCATATTTTTCTTTTAAGATTTCTGTAGAAATCAGACTATATATCCTTGTCTTAGTATAGTCTCTCTGAGTCATTGTTATCATACATTTTCCTTATATATGTTATAAATCCCACAAGACATTAGTATTGTTACATGAAACAGTTAATGGCATTTTATGTTTCTGCCCGTAATTATACTTTCTGATGCATGCACTTCACATCTTCCAGTTCTATGTTTTCATGTGAACATTTCCTCTAATTGTCTTGCTAGGGTAGGTTTACTGGTGAAAAGTCTATTTTCTGAAAAAAAAATCTTTAATTTACCTTTATTTTTGAATGGTATTTCAAATGAATATGGAAGTCTGGTTTGGCAATCATGCATTTTGGCACTTTGAAGGTGATATTCCAATATGTCCTGGCTCCCATAACTTATGTTGAAAAGTCAGACATTAGTTTTATATTATGCTTCTTTTTATCTTTTTCTCTGATTGTTTTTAAGATTTTCTCTCAAGCCTTGATTATTAAACATTTGACAAAAATGTATATCTAAGAACATTTTGTAAAATATACTCCACTTGGTGTGTGCTGAATCTCTTGAATCTGTCAGATATTTTTTTATAAACTTGATAAAAATTTTTACCATTATTTCTTAAAATATTGTTCATGCCCAATTCCATTTCTCTTATCTTGGTATTTCAGTGAAATATAATAAATCTTTTTGACCTTGTTCCATATATAGCTTAGATTCAATTTTGTTTTTAATACATTCTTTCTCTACTTGGATTCATATTTTTCCATTATTTTCTTTTAGAACCTAATAAACTTGTCTTCTCTGTTGAATCTACTCTTAAATGAATCTAATGTGTTCTTAACCTCAGATATTGTATGTTTTAGGTTAGAGAATATCAACTTGGTTTTCTTTTTTTTACATAGATTTCAATTCTCACTTGGTAGTCCTCATCTTTTCATCTTCTTCTCTTTCCTGTAGAATAGTGAACAATTATTTTAAAGTTATTCTAACCTCAATAAAATTAGCAAACTTTATTTTTTTAATATTTATTTATTATTTATTTATTTATTTATTTGTTTGTTTGTTTGTTTGTTTGTTTTTTTGAGACTAGGTCTTGCTATTTTTGCCCGTGGAACCGCAGGCTTTTGTTGCCCGGGGTACCACAGACTCAAGCAATCCTCAGCCTCAGCTTTCCAGGTAGCTGGAATTACAGGCGTGCGCCACCACGCCCAGCTATTTTTTTTGGAACTAGGTCTCCCTACGGGCCCCAAGCGGGACTCGAACGGCGATCCCTAGCGCCGGCCGCTTCATAGGCTGAATCTTACAGGCACAAGCCATCGTGCCCGGCAAAATTAACAAACTTTAAGTTTGTAACTTCAGTATCTGAGTTATCTGTGGGTCTGTTTCTATTTCTTTTCTTTTGATTATGATTATCAGTTTTCTGCTTCTCTTCATGTCTAATAATTTTTTATTGTTTGTCAGATATTGTGTATAAAAACTGCAGGTGTCCTAGATGATATCTTACACTGGAGAGGGTTTGTGCTTTCCTCTTTAATCAAGGAGGTATCATTGAGCTGGGTAGACTTAAGCTGCAGCTTTAGTTAAGACTTAGTTCTATTCTGGTTTTTGGCCTGTTCCTAAAGCATGACTTGTCTGGACTTTGATTAGAGTCTGTGGTATGTCTTCTCAGTCCTAAAAACCTGGGGGAGTTTTGTTCTATACTTTGGAGGTTTTGAATTTAGCTCTTTTTCTTTTCAACCCTTGCCCCATCTCAATTTCACAGTTCGAAAGGTGTCCTGATGAGTTCCTGGCTGTGTGTTTCATGGCAGGATGCTTTTTTCTAGCTAGGTATTTTCTCCTTAGTACTGTGAAACTAGAATATTGTATTATGCTTCTTGGTAACCTTCAGCCAAACTTCCCAGTCTTCTTTGCATAGCCCTTAAACTCAGATGATGTCCTATGGGGAAAACCAACTGTGTATTTAACACTTCATAAGTTTCAAGTTTCTCTCACCAACCTCACATGACTACGAAAAAAACTCTTTGGTTTCTCTTTCCCAGGATAATTCTTCTTTAGAGCTCAAATCTATCAGTCCATCGCCAGAATTGTTAAATTCCTCAAAGGGAAAACAACTGGTAATTTATATAGTACTCATTGCTCCCTCATTTTCTGAGACCCTTAAAATGAACTTGCCATCTGTTTGGGTCTTTCTAGTAGTTGCAATAGAACTTCTAGTTTGCCATCATTAATTACATTTTACTCAGGAACAGAAGTCTCTTAATCTCTATGTTTTCAGAGTAAAGATCCATCAATATTTTTACAAATTCAATAATTGAAAAAGTTGAACAGAATTGAAACTTACCTCTAAGTACTTGAATTCCAGGAGATTAATGGATACATCTGTGTTCTACACATCCCTTCTTAAGAGCAGAGGTTTTAAGTAAATAATTAACATGCCTTAGGAGTTATAGCTAGACTTGATGTGGAAAGGAAAGTTGTAAGAATGCGTGGTGGCTTTTGAATGGGACTGTAAGTTTGCAGCAATAACTATAGTTAAAAGAAAGCAAAATTGACTGTAAGATTAAACTCCTCCATTTTCCAGAGTATAAATTCTCATATGATCCAAATGTAGGAAAGGCATTCGTCTTTCCTTTTTTTTTTTTTTTTTAACGAGACTAATTCTCACTATGTTGACCAGGGTTGTCTCGAACCTGCAGGCTCAAGTAGTCCCAAGCCTCAGCCTCCTGGGTAGCTGGGATTACAGGTGCATGAGGCCCACCTCATCCTTCCTTTTACAGAAATTAATTAATTTCAGAAAATTAATTAATTCTCAGTTTCACTGAGGGAAACATACTTATTACACTGTTATTTCTAGTACTCTGACTAGACAACTGAGTACAAAATTGATTTAGAACTGTAGGACTCTGATTAAGAAGCTTTCTGTATTTCTTAATTCTATTTTGCTATCAATATCTTTTTCGTATACATACACACAATTGTATGCAAATATACATATATACAGGTGTGTATGTATTTTTTTACCCTAACCTCCCTTTTTAGTCATCATTAATTTGAGGATTTATATGTTTTATTGTATTATACTTTTAAGTTATGATATTCTTTTTCAAGATCAATACTCTTTTAAACTAGCTCCATACCCTAGGTCCATATGAATAAATACATATATTATATATTTATATATAAATGCATGATATATATATTTATAATTATATGCTTTATATATAAATATGTATACTTAAATATATACTTAAAATATATTTATATATAAATATAAATATTTACATACTTTTATATACAAATACATATCTTATATATTTATGTATAAATATAAAATATATGTTTTCTATATATCTAAATATATATTATAGACTTTATATATATTTGTATATATAAAATGACAAACTTGATGCATTTGAGATAATATGAATGGACCTAGAAAGAATCATATTAGCAGAAACAAATCAGAAATAAAAAGACAGAAACCAAATGGTTTCACTAATATATGGGATATAGAAAAAACAAACAAAATGCCAGGAGGAAAAGTGAAAACAAACTAACAACCAAACTAAAGTACACAACTGGGGGTGGGGGTGATGAGTGGGAGTGGTCAGGGAGGGGAGGTAGTGAGTAAACCCCAGGGAATACAAAGATGTGAACTATATATATAAATAAATAAAAGTATTTATATATAAATATATAATGTGAATTTAAAATATATATAAATGTATAACATGGATTTATTTACACTGATTTTACTAATTTTGAGGGGATTTTTTTGCTTCATGTTTAGGTCAAATGAAGGATGCCTGCATGTTATTTCTTCTAAGTCTTCGATTGTTATTTTGTCAGTATTTTCATGCTAGACTATGCCTCCCTTTGTCATGATTTTTTGTTCCCTAACTTGTAGAGCAGCAGTTCTTGGGCTTGACTGCGCTGTTATGTCCAGGGTGCTCTTCACTGATTCCAGGGTCCCATTCCCAGCAATTCTACTTGATTGGTCTCTAATGTTATCTGGACATCAGAATTAAAAACAAAGCAACAGTCTTGGAACTCCACTTTATGTCAATTAAGTTAGAATTTCTGGGAGCGGACCTTGGACATTGGCACACTTTTTCTACTTTGTGTGAGAAACTTTGACATTTGCCAACCCATAGCATTAGTCTCCAACAGCATCAATTTTGTCCCTTATTGCCATCAATGTGGACTAAAGTTTGCTTTGTGTTCATAGGATTTCTTTTACAATCCTTTTTTTACATGTCATCTCCCTGTTTATCTTTCTGCAGTCTTTTTATGCCAGCTAATCTCTGCTTAAAACATTTTCCCTTTCTCACTATGGAGTTGGATCATTTATATCTTATGAAGTTGTTTCCTGATACTTTCTTTTGTATTTTGTAGGAGGCCATTTTTGGAGGTTTGATTTTCTTCTCTATTTCCAGAGTAATGCTCCCTTTCTCTCTTTTCCATAGTTTCTTTCACCAGGTACTTATTTTTGTTGTGGTGGTTTTGATTGTAGCTGATTTCTTCTTTTTACTTATCTGATAACAGGCAAAACCAGTCTCATTGGTCCTTCTCTCAGGCAAAGCATGTGATAGATTTTCTCAAATTTCCTCCTGCAATGTAATTGTAAACATTCCCATCTCTCAGTCCAGTTTCAGAAATCTAGTGTGCATTATCTTTACTTGGTTTTATTATCTGAAATAATATCTTCTACCTCTATTTGTCTGGCCCTCTGATACTACAGTTGTTAACAAAGTACTTAAATTTTTTTTTCTTCAGCATCTCTCTTTTCTTGCTGCTTTTCTCCATCATCCATGGAGCTTTCCTTGTGAGGACCTCTTTGCTCAGAAAGCTACCCATTAATGTGAGAATAGATCTCCCAGAACAGAGCTTCTGATCCAGTTGTTTTCTGGTTTGTTTCTTTTCTTTCTTTCTTTTTTAATATCTGTTAGGTGATGACATGGGATGAGGAGGAATAAAGCCACCCCCAAGAACAACCCCAGTGAGTGACCCAGGGAATGGCTAATGTACTTCTTTGTGGGTACACAGCTGGAACTCTGAATCAGTGACCTATCAAAAGACAGATTTGAAGTACCTCCCCACCCTTGTTAAGGTAAATGAAATAAACTGGGTGGGTTATTCTCAGTTCATCTGTGCCTGGATTATAGCTAGTATAATCTATAGAACTCTGTGGGCAAGTTTAGGCAATATAAGCTAGAGAGCCACTTTTCAGTCAGTGGAAAAAGCTTCAGAAAACACTAGTGTAGCACTATTTCAACTGCAAACCCAGGCTGAGTTGAGCAGAATAACTTTACAGAGGTGGATTCAAGGGGGGAACAAGAAAACTAGTGAACAGGTTTTAGTGATGGTTTTCCTGGGACAGTGACCCTGTGAAAAGAGAGAAGGGAGAAAGGAAACATTAAGAAGCAACATTGACAGGGTCTGGATCCTGAGTAGATATAGCAGGAAGAAAGGGGAAGAGCTGGCAGTGAACAGAGGACTCCACCCTCCTAAGTATTTGTAGGCCAGAATAAAGAAATGTTTGTCTGGTCTTTTAAGAAATGGTACATTAGGGTTAGAAGGCAGCAGCCATTGTTATTTAGCTTTATCTATTTTCCAACAAGTATTTATAAAACATCTGTTATAAGCCAAGTATTATACTAGGCCCCAGGGATACAGTATTTAGTGCCCTCATAGAGCCAATCATTTAGATATTTCAGAAACAGTATCTATCAAATCAGTCACACAAGGGGAATTCTCTGAAGGAAACAGCCCCTATCTTTTGGAAATGTGATAAAAGAGGCTTAGGAAGGTAAGGATAGAAGTCTAGGACATAGCATTTTAGGCACAGAGAACAGGTGACAAATTTCCTCAGGACTTGAGGAGATAGAAGGACCTTAGTTGGAAAAACATTGTGAGGACTGCAGTTTCAGGGAGAGACTCTCAGGTAAGCAGTGCCTTGTATTAAAGAGGACATTTGTCATTCTTTCAGCACTGCTTTGTTCAAGCTTACATTGCTAAGTTCTCTCATATGTCAAAGCCTTTGAGGATCTGTTGATTTATTCATTCTAATTAAGCAAGAATTTCAACTAATCATGAAATTCAGTAGGATTTGATGATTAACAAATTAAATTTTTTTTCTTTTCACAAAGCAAAATTTATTTTACATCTAATCTGGCTCAAAAAATCAAAAATGACTCAATAAATCTGAAATATAAATTTGACTAAAAGCCATCTCTTGTAAATACAGCAGATTTTCAAGTGAGGAAATCACCAGGTCAGATATCATCTCTGTCTGTAAATGTTCAAATGAGTACTTGTGTACCTGTACTGTGCTTCTCAGGATTTATGATTCTTCTTCACTCATGTTGTGGTCCTTTCTTTTTTCTTCACAGTTCTCTGTAAATCCCATCAGAAAGTAGAGTAAGCCAAAGTGTGGAAAAAGTACAAATCCTATCAGAAGGAAATCTTAACTTCTTCAAGAAGCACAAGTGTTCCTTTCCCTTTTGAGTGTAACTTATAGTTCTGTTGTAATTACTACAGGCTAATTTTTCTCTACATTTTTAAACTGCTATTTGTCTACTGTTTGATTTTATTTGTTTAACATGTTTTAGTTCCTGAGTTGGGGCTTTATTTGACCTTAGCACCAGTGGAATTTCACTTTTCAGTTTACACTTTGCAACACATATCCAAGTCCTAGTACTTTCCTCTTATTCTAATTTACTGGTTTCCTTCCCCTGCTTGCTCATGTCTCTCTCTCTCTCTCTCTCTATCTCTCTGATGCTCTCACTCTCACTCTAGTTCTCTCTTATTCTTCACACTCTTCACACTCCAGCTTTCACTCTCATGTTGCCCTTACCTTTTCTCTTTCTTACTCACACATTCTCCTTATTTCTTGATTTCGTTCTTGCTCCATCACACTCAGTCTCCTTTTCTCCCTCTTATCTCTCCTGAATATATAAAATGACCTCCTTACATTTGCAGTTTTAGTTAAAACCTGCAAAGAGGTAGCTTCTCTTTATTTGTAGTTGAAGGACTCTTTGAGTTGTTAATAACAGAAACTAGCTCTGACTGGTTGTAAAAAAGAGGGGAGATTCACTGGATGATTATAGAAACTTCTCACAGAATCAAGAGTTGAACAATCATGGACAGAAATGACTTTAGCATCCCCCTGCTAATATAGGGACTTAATTCTAGTAATTCCCAGTCTTCTTGTTTTCCAACTCTTGGTTTCTTTTTCCTAGCAGAGGGAATTTGACCAACTCAGTTCTAACTGGCTCAGTCAGTAACTCAGTTCTAACTGGCTACTCAGAGGTAGCGGGTTTGTGCTATGCAAATGTGACTACTTTCTATCTTTTTAAATCGGTAAGACTGCTTCTAGTGTTCATAAACTAAACAGTAACTCAAATGGCTATACACTAAAGTATCAACCCTATCCTGATTTTCTGACTTCCTGATGATAGACCTGCTTGGATGAACCATAGCAATGACCAGAAATCTCATCTTTCCTCTAATATCCAATCTTAAGTGAATTCACTCTCATCAAATCTCTGATCTGGTCCTCTAGTCTGGCTATTGTCACCAGTCCCTCACTATCTTCACTGCATCCTACACACATCAGTAAATAATCATGCATATTCAAGTCTATGTAGAAAAAACAATAATCAATCAATCAGAAAATACAGAGTTCATAAGATGCTAAAAAATAATTTGTAAGGATTTTCAACTAGAATTGGACTTTGGTCCCCTTAATAGCACAGTCTATTTAAAAATGAGCCACCCAATTGTTTACTTATTTACCTCCTTAACATGTTTTCTCACCTCCTGAAAGTGTTAAAGTTTGTTTCTGTGCTTCTTTCTACTAGGTGCTGTGAGCACAATCATGAACAACATTAGGCAAGTCCCTGGTTTTAGATCGTCTTGGTTAGGGTGATTAGAAACTGATGACAAGAGCCTGTCTGAAAAGGGACTGTGTATAAGACAACTGTCTAGCAACTCTAAAGGAGAGGCATAAAGAACACATTTAATGGGATCTAGGGAAATGCTTTCCTAAGGATATGGTGCTTGTTCTGAGATCAGAAGGCTTGGAGTAAGGGTGTCAGGAAAGGGAAATCAAAGTGAGTCTTTCTGGCAGAGCAAGCAAGGTATATGTGGCTCAGGAAATTAGAGAAACTGGGAGTCCCATGTGCAGAAAACCACTAGATGGATGAAGAATGAATTAGGAAGCCGATGGAACAGCCTGCAGGGACAGTGAGCAGTTTACAGATTTTGACTGAGAAACAGTAACATTCCTTAAGCAGTAGTGTCATAGAATGCATTTTCAAATTTAGATTTTAAAATCATCTTTCTGGCTGCTGCATGCAGAATAAGTTGGAAGGGATTGAGAGCGGATATGAGCAAAGGAAGAGACACGTTGAATGAAGTCCGGAAACAACTATTGTGAAATGCCCACATATCTGTAGGCTTGGCAGAAAGTCAAAATTCCCTGATAGTGTTATGGCTCTTTTCATTTAGGACCTGCCAGTCATCATAATTCAGAGGTTGAATGAATAAAGTAGTAATAACATCAGGACAGAAATATTAAGATACTAGAATTTGTCCCAGATGATGAAACAATAATATCATATATTAATCAGTGATAGTTCTTAGGTTTCTGACTTGAGAAATTAGGTAAGTAAATGGTGTCCCTGTCTTATGCTGTCTCCTTTCTTTCTCTTTGTGAATAGGTTATCTTTGTGGTCAAGCTCTTTGCCTACATATTTAATAAATCTCATTTATCTTTAGTCATATTGTAGACAGTGTTTCTTTTTTAATGCTTGTGCTTTTTTTTCCCCAAAAGATCTAAAAATAATCCTATTTGGGGCATTGCAGGAAATACCAAATTTAGATAGTTAAATCATTATGAAAACTATCCTTCAAAAACTGGTAGTTTGTGACTCACTCTACTCAAGTTTATTAAAAACGCATTGACATATTTCAAAAGTAGCATTTTTGACAGTGGCCATTGTTTAAGATAAGGGGGGGAGTTGAAGATGATCTGAGTATTCAGTGCTAAAGATTGGGAAGACTTTTAAAATATGTTGGACACAGAGGTTAGGAAGCACAGCCTAAATATCCACAGAGCAGGAGTTGTGTTCAGTTCAAAATTACTTTCAATAAAGAAGATGGGGTTGAGGCTGGAGTATTTTGGATTTGGATTCCTTCCCTCTACTGTTCAGTTGCTTTTTAAAGTGTCAGTTACTTTGCTAAGCTCCAAGCATACCATAAGAAGAGCACAGATGTTGTGCTTTCCCCAGTGGAGTAGGGAGACAGACAGAAACAGATAATCACAGAGGATTATATGGGTATAAACTGTGATGAACTCCTTAGAGAAAGAACAAAAGTTGCTAAATTATAGAGAGGTAGGCCACACTAAGCCTTTTTGAGGAAGTGACATTTGCACTGAGACCTAAAGAATGTATTCTCCCAGGTGAAACTTGAAGAAGAGCATTTTTCTACAAAATTAGCATGTACAACAGGCCCATGAAGATTAAGGGTTCAGGAGGTTCATATGGGTGTACATATATATGAGGGGAATCAAGGTACAACATTTAACTGGGGAAATATATGGGGACCAGCCCAGTACAGGCTTCAAGATCCTGTTATTAATCTTAGATATTAAACTATAGACCATTGGCATCTATAGAAGGTTTTACATGGAGGAGTAAATTGATTTGACAGACATTCTAAGACTATGTCTTTCTTCTCTAAGAGAGATGATTACAATAAGAATGGGTGCTGGAAGAGCTGCTGGGAGTTTTTTTCAGGAGTTCAGGTGAGAGGTGACTTGGGCAAAGATAGTAATAGTGGTGATCGAACGAAGTGGGTAGATTTGAAATATATTCTTGTGGTGATTAAACAGAACTTTGCATTACATTAGATATGATGATGCAAGAAAAGCAAATCATGTACAACGCTAAGGTTTCTGGCTTGAGCAAGTAGGTAACTGTTGCTACCATTTGCTAAGAAAGGGGTAGTATAGGACAGGCTGGCAGAAAGAATGCCATATTTTCAAAAAAAAAAAGAGCAAGACTTCCATTTTGGGGTATGGAAAGTCCTATGTACTTATGTATAGATGATGATAAGTGTCCAGAGTTGAAAAAATAAAATTAAGATTGGATAAAGGTGGGAGTGGTGTATAAAAAAACAGAAAGCGTATATAAATTCATTAGGTGCATGAATTAACAAAGAGGGAGAATATACTTGGGAAGAGATGAGTACCCAGAGTGAGGACAATTCAGTGTTAGATAAAGAAGAGCCAGGAAAGCACACTGAGGAGAGTCCAGGAAAAAACCCTGGAAGTGCCAATGAAGTCAAGAGAAGAGAATTTTGGAAAGAAAGTGGTTGCTAATTATGTTGAAGGATACAGAGCAAAATAATGCTGAAAAGAATCCATTGAATTTAGTGATAGGGAGTCCTTTATCACCTTCAGAAGAACAGGTTGTGGAAGAGGAAATAAAGCCAGTTTACAGTGGAATGGATTGTGAGTAGGAGGTGAAGAGTACATGTACATATATACAAAGTCTTGTACGTATGTATAGGAGTACAAGTACATATATACACATACTTTCAAAGAAGTGTGGCTGTGAGGTAATGCGAGGAGATAATCTATGGAGGGGGGCTCCACTGAACACCTTTTGTATGTTCAAAATGTTGAGCAATTTTGTTTTACATATCCATTGTCTAACACCACATCCTCTATCTAGGTGGCTATGGAACATTGTGACTAGTACAACAGGGGATCTGATTTTTTAAGATTTAACTTAAATAACCAAATGTGTCTAGTGGCTACCATACTGGCATGCAGTTGTAAAGTATAAAGCAGAATAGCTCATCATAGTTGAGAATACTATTGCTAGCTAAGTATAATGCATTGGCTCAAAAAAGCATAGCATGTTCTCATTTGCCCTTCAGTCCACACAGTGGGAATTTCTTAGTCACAGCTATCATCTCTGATATTGACATTGCAATTTGGTCATGTCACAGTTTGCAAACATTAAAAGTAAATATGAGAATGCGATGCTAGTTTAGCAGCTCATAGCACAAAGTATGTGTGCATTCCAGCATGGAGCTAGCAGTGGTTGGATTCCTGTATGACAGTTTCTTCCGAATGGCAAACCCACTGGTAACAGTAGTATCCTGTGCACTGCATCATGGTCCCAGATTAATGAGCTATGTGTTACCTCATTAGCACAATGACAGCACAAGAACCAGAGAAATGTCCTTTCTATGACAAAGTAAAACTCAATGGTTTCTTAAAAACAATCAAACAGATCACATTCCCCAAATACAATGCAGTAAAACTTGAACTTAACATTAACAATAATACTATTTAACAAAAATGTAAAATATCATATTATATAAAAAGTAGTAGTCTGAATGGTACTTGGATCAAAAGGAACTCCAAATTGAAATTAAGATTTAGTTAGATGAACTGAAGTCAGACAAATTATAGTATGGTGACTGTATATTAAAACACAGGGAATGTAGCTAAAGTCACATTAAAATATTTTCGTAAATAGCCTTACAATACCTTTTTGGAAAACAGATTAGAAATACTATATCTTCATATTTAATTTTAGAAATGAGAAGAATATCAACATTACCCGGAAGAAAATAGAACATAGTGATAAAGACAAAAATAAAAGTAAAATGTAGACTTATAAATAAAAGATAAATTTTATTTTGTAAACTAAACATATCCTGGAAATTATTTTATTAAAATAAGAAGAAGAAATCAAATATATATATATATATTTACAGTTCAGACATTGTTGAAATGAAATGTTTAACTAAATTATGTATAGAATAGAATATTGTGCAGCCATTAAATGGAAAAAATATAAATCTACACACGTTATTGAAAATGTCCACAGCATACTAATGAGTGAAAATGCAAGTTGCAAAATGGGATGCACATAAGGTTTCCTTAAAGATTATATGTATCTTCTTATAGGTATCTGCATTTTAAAATACAAGTAGTCTAGGGATGGATTTGAATCAGGGCAGAGGACTCTGATTCTACTGTATCCACTTCTATATTGTTTAATTATTTCTTTTATAAGGGGCATGAATTACCTTTAATAAGTAAGTGGATTACTTTTAAAGCCACTACCAGTGGTAAACATAGTATCAGTTCCTTAGAGACTGCTGACTGAACATTATTTCATTTAGGGGGTATCCAAAACAACTTTGCTGTAACAATTTCCCTTCTGCCCCATGTATTCATCACCCACACTTTCCTGAGATATACTTGGTCAGTTCCTGGTGTATTTTGTGGTAGTATTCAGCAAGCATAATCATGAATCTTCATAACAGCATATGTTGCTATAAGGAATAAAGCTCTATGGTGAATTTCAGAATGCCTGACATAGCAAAGTTGAGCTATCTAAGGACTGTACAGAGAAATCCTTTTTGATCAAGACCTTCTGTTGACTATGCAGCAATGTCTGAGACTCTGGCTTGTTGTCTAAAAGGGCACAGTAACTGGGGAAAGCAAGTCTTCTGCTTCAGAATTACTGCACTGCAAAGTATCTTGGCCAGTCAGTTTGGCTGCGCTCCTAGATCTGTTTTATATTAAATCTTAGTCAGCATGTTTTTATAGTTTTCTATGCTGATTTTAGGTCTGACTGTCTCTTGCTTCTGGCAGAGTCATAGCATCCATTATGTTCTGCTGAAAATTCATATCTTGATGATGACTTGGAATTTTTTCCTGGTTGGTAGCGGCACTTTTGAAGTTACCAATAAGCTGTTTCATCACAATTAGGAGCAAATATCATCCTTCTTTGTTTTCTGACTGATAGACATGCAGAACAATTTTGACCTTAAAAGGCATATTGAAATTAAATTACTAACCAAAATTTACAGAGACTATTATGCCTGAGAACTTATTTTCCATGCCTGAGGGCTTTCCTTCCTGGGCTGTGGCACTCAAACTTCCATATGAATCAGCAGCACCTGAGGTGCTTGTGAAACATTTATCATTGGCAGTTCCTGACTCAATAGGTCTCAGGTAATGTCAGAAAGTCCACAGGTGCTGTTGTTGTTCCTAGAGAACCATGGCAGCAGAGTAGCTCTGGCAATAGAAATTGAATATGTGCCAGAAATGTGCGCCACCTATAGAACTTTTCTAGAAACCATATTTAGAAAGTAAAAAGAATCAACCTTAATCACAAATTATTTGACATAATGGATCCAAATTTTCAGTTCATTATTTTTGAGGAAATAGTATGAAAGTTGTCAGTGACATATTTTACTTGTTAGGGAAGTAAATCTTTGAAACCTCGTGTGTATTTTATACTCACAGCACATCTCAGTTGGCACTAGCCATATGGCAAGCACTCAGTAGTCACTTATGGCAGTAGTCACTGTTGGACAGTGCAGCTCATGCAAATCCAGCATGTCTTAACCATCACTTTGCCCAGTTTATGAGGGGTATGATGCATCGCAATCATAATAGGAACTCATGGTAGCATTTTCAGGACAATATATGGGAAGAACAACTCTTATCCTTTTGTATTAGTGGCTAAGGGAACACTTTTGAGAAGATGGAGTAGGTAAAACATACTTGTCTCCATGAAAATGCTGTCATTTTGGAAGGAGGGTTAATTCCAAAAGCAACACAGTGTACTGTCTGCGTTTACCCAACAATGAATCCTCTGGATCCACAGGAGACTTTGGGTTTGGGAAGGAGGAAGCAGAAAAAACTGTTGTTTCACAGTGAATTGATGACAACTATGGCATCAATGGCATTATTGGAGACCTGCCTAACACAGTGGATTCTGACTCCTCAGTAAGGAGGAACATGTTCTTTCTATTAACCACAGACTTTCATGTGGAAAGAGCTCCAATACATAGCCAAGGCAGAAATAGCAATGGCCTGCAGATACGAGTCCCAACAACACCTTTTTTTAATTGTGGTTAGGGTGGATATCATTATGTGGACAAGTTCCATAGGGGTCCAGAAGAAAGATTAGTTAGATATATTAGGGAAAGACTCAACTGAGTAAGAGGCATTTTGGCAGAAACAGTGTGTGGCAGAAATGAAGGAAGATGGTGAGAAAGACAGGCCTGTAAAAAATGAGCAGGACCACATTGTTTTGGACCTGGAATATCAGGCTTATAATTTTGGAATTGGTTTCATAGACAAGCCTTAAAATTTTTGAGCAGAGCAATGTTATTCTCTGATTGCTGTTATAGGGGAAATAATTTGGTAGCTGTATGTAGAATAAAATATTTTGAGAAGAGATTAGAAGCCACAAAAATAAGTTTTATCTAAGGGAAGAGTAAGAAACTACCTGTAGCTGAAACTGAAAGGCAGACTGAGACCTCAGGATAGGATTCACAGCACTGTGCCCACCATGGCTGCAGGAGATAAGAGGGAAAGAGAAAGGTTGAAAGAAACATGTTGAGAAGGAATTAGTAATCAGGATCCAAGGTAGAAAAGGAGTGAGGGATTGGAAAGAAAGAAGAGGGAAGTTGGGGGGCAGGAGAGAGGAGGACAAAAAGAATACCAACATTTTGAAGCCACAGCTGGTACAATGTCACCTTTAATAGGAACAGGGGAACACTCAGAAAAATCTCCCCAAATGAATAACTCAGTTTAGTCAATCCATGTTGAATTTGTTTCCTCATTATGACTAGGCATTAAAATTGCAGCCTAATTTCTAAATTTGTTCCAATCATGTCCCTTTTCTGATAGTTGTTGGGAGAACAATGGGTGCAGAACTAGTGTCTTTTATGACACAACTGCTAAGAAAAATTGGTAAAATATCCCTGTTGCCAGGAGACATTTTATAGTTTTCTGCTGAAAGGAGAGATGCATAACTCTCTATCAGGTCAGCTAATATTTGGAAAAGACTATAAATTTAAACCTAGGTAGATTTTAGATTGTCCTTGGGGTGGGAGCAGTGGTTCTCTGATTTCCTCCCCACCTTCCCAGGGTAGCAGCACCCACCTTTTGTGGCCAACAGCCATCCCAGGTGGGTCTCTGCCCTACTGCCTGGGTGCCATTAGGTATCATAGTTGCAGTTGTGGAAGCAACAGATCCACTTGTTTGATCCTCTCAGTTTCAGGTATCCCCACTTCAGACAAGCATTTTACAGCACTCCCAAGACACAGATATGAAACGTCAATTAGAAATGGCTAGAAATGATAGCAAAAGTTATCTGCAGAGGAACTAAATGCAAGTCCTCTCTTCACATTGTTGAGCCAAGAAAAAGTACCTTTGGTAAAATAAATGAGGGAGGAAAGAATTTTTCCTTTGTGTTTTTATTATCTATGGATCGCATTTTGACCTTTTTGCTATTTTTCTCATTTGGTATGCTTTGTACAAAAGAGATATGAAGGCTTTTGGATGTTTGAAAACTATTTATAACCCTGGCATTTGTTTGATAAGAAATTTACCCTTTTGTTTCCCTTGGAAGATATCTAACAACCCTGGACTGTTGGCAAATATTCCCTTTGATGTCCCAACAGCTCTTAGAGTCAAAATGAGGTAAGCAAAATGTTCTCAGCAACTATGTAATTACCCTAGTTTGCATATTATTTGCATTACTAGGGATTCAGGGAGTTTCTTCTTCTTCTTTTGTGTGTGTGTGTGTGTGTGTGTGTGTGTGTGTGTGTGTGAAAGAAACCCAACCACTGCACCTTCTTGGATTTTATCTTGTATCCAACTTCCTGTCTTAGGACAATACTAAGAGAATTTTCCCATGCATGTTATAGTCTGACTACCACTATCTTTCAGACTTCTTTTAGTATCCAATTTATTCAAGCCTTTATCCTGTACAATAGCAGGAAATTCATTCTTTTCCAGAAGATTTCAGGGAACTCCAGAGAGTGATTTCTTACCACCTAATGACAACTTCTCCATCCTAATTTTGCTCCTAGAATTCAGTTCTTTTGGTGATGAGGATAGTGTGGTAGCATATATCTTAAGAGGTCTGAACCTATACCCCTAAATTGTATAGGGGTATAGAGTTGTAAACTATCACTACCTCAATAAAAAACAAAACAGTTTTTTAAAGGAAGGTATTTCCTCCTTCATTCCCTAAGGCATGCTAACATAATCTAAATCACAGTGGTTAGTTGATTTTCTAAGATGAAGATATCAAAGAGAATTACAAACCACTAAGGAAAAACGTAAGTTCTCAAATATGATAGCCCTCTTCAGTATTCCATGATGCTGCTTCACAAGGAATCCTTTCTTCCTTTTTCCTGGGGCCTGGCTAACTATTCTGACCCATTGTTTCACATCTTTATTCTTCTCCCAAATCCTCAAAAACCAAACTTTACCAGTGGAAAATGAAAATTCATGAATTTATTCAAACTCACAAAAAGCAAGCACTTTTCTTCCCTGGAAACCTAATCAACAACTCTATGCTCAACCTATCTTATTAGGTTGAAATCCACCTCCTTTTCTGACAACTTTCACTACTTTAGATTAACCCAGGTCTTATCTTAAACCAAAAATTTCATAGAAGCCTTCCTAATAAAAGGGTGAAATTCATCTAAAAGTGAATCAATTACTTCCACCAAGAAACAGCTACTGCCTGTAGGGAGATTTTTGTTCTCAAAATCATTCTGAAATATTTACTTGTCTGCTGCTTATTAGCTTATTATTTAAATTCCTTGGAATAGTGAAGAATAGAAAGGAAGGCATTAGAGAATCTGAAGGAGAAAATAATCATAAAAGAATTTATTATAATTTTAAACTCTTTAAAGCATGTGAAGGAAGATATTTTAATAGAAAAACTACATACTTGGGATTTAAATAGATTTGCATTCAAATGCAAGTCTAATAACCATTTACTCTGTATCCTTGGATAAGTTATCAGCTTTTATAAAATAAGAATAAATATACCTGTACCAAATTAGAAAACTTTGGATAAGCTGTTGGTATTTAGTAGAGGGCTCGTAGAATATTCCTTCTTTTCCCAAGTAAATTTTTACTTATGCAAATATTATTATTAAAGTTATTTTATACTGAAAAATATTGTTTTCTTGTATTTTATCTAACAACCCTAAACTAGAGTCATCTCTTAAAGATTTTAGGTCAAATCATGTCGTAAACTTAATGTCATGCCTGTCAAGGCTTTCATGGATAGACACGGTCTACTGTCTACTTCTCCAATCTTAACCTTATGGTTTTTTTTTTTTTTTTGACTCTTCTTGTCTTACTAGTCATTTTCCTGTTTCTAAACCCAGTCAAATTCAGTGGACATGCCATTCCCTTGGCCTGGATTTCTCTTCTTCAGACATTTGCCTGTCTTACCACATGTTGTCAATCATACTTCAACCTGTTTGTCTTCTCCATAGTGGCCCTTCTCTATCACCCAGTGTAAAGTAGCTCCCCCATCCATCTCTGACATATCACTTGGTTTTATTTTCTTCATCAGACATACCACATTCTGAGAACCTATTGCCTGTTATGTTTCCTACACTCTGCTGCATGAGATCAGGGAACTAGTTTGACCTTATCCTATTACATTCTCAGCATTTACAACAGGGTCTGGTACACAGTAAGTCCTCTATAAATACCAGGGAACAAAAGACTGTACCTCTCTGAGTGCCTAGCTTTGTAAACACCTGCTCTATCAATTCATGTCATTGGTTCAGTTAGTATCTCTATGAGAACATGTAGACACAGGAAAGGATAAAAGAAGCTGTATTACTGTTACTGAATTTTATTTTGTACTGGTTGACTCCATTGTCTTCTACTGTTAGGCTAGATCAAAATTTCCATGATGAATGATTAAGGTAAAAAAGAACAAGTTACAAAATGATATATATAGTATGACCTTTGTAATAGTCATGATATGTCAAATATTTGTTTAATCAATAATATTTTTTCTGAAAACATGTCTACACACAAATGTCTGGAAAAATAGACATGCAAATGTAAAAAACATAGGCATTGCTGGGATAAGATTATATTAGTTTTTCTTTTCTTTAAATTTTTATACCATGAGAATATACACAAAATCATTTTTACAGTCAGAGAAAGTAGTGAAACCATTTCCGTTTTTGAAGAAAAAAGGATTTACTCACAAGAAACTTGATATTTGAAATGAAGTGGATTCAAGAACATGAACTGATGGTTGACAGAAGAGAAAATGACTTTTAAATATATGATGATATATTCACTCTCAGAGAAACACAAATTGAAAATACCCCAAGATTTGTTTGACAAAATCCCAAGAGCTCAATAATATACTTTGTAGACAGGCTGAGGGGAAAATAGCGACTTTACATGGGTAGAAGGGTGAAGTGACATAACCTATATGAAGTCAATTGGGTGATACTTATAAAAATTTCTATGGCATAAATATGGCATAAATATGGTTGACAAGCTACAACCGTGGGGCCACTACCTGTTTTAGTGTAGGTCACAAGATAAGATCAATTTTAATACAAAATTCAAATTTCAGTTTTCACAGCTTTTTAAAAATATTAAATAATTTATTTATATATAAATTTCACATCTTCGTGATCTCTGGGGTTCACTCCCCCTCCCTGACCATTCCCACCCTACCCCTCCACCCCCTCCCCCGAATTGTGTACTTTAATTTGGTTGTTGGTTTATTTTGACTTTTCTTCATGACTTTTTGTTTCTTTCCCATGTCCCATATAATTGTGAAACCATTTGGTTTCTGTCTTTTTCTTTTTTATTTGTTTCTGCTAATATGATTTCTTCTAAGTCCATCCATGTTATCATAAAATCATCCAATTTGTCATTTTTAATTGATGAGTAATATTCCATTGTGTATATATACCACATCTTTTTCATCCAGTCACAAATACAGTATTCAGTTTTATTGGAATACAGCCATACTCATTTATTTATATAGTAATAGCTGTTTTTAACCAATAGCAGAATTGAGATTGAGATAAGAACCTTATCATCTCAAAACCTAAACTCTTCACTGGCCCCTCACAGAACACATTCTGTCTGCTCTGAGCAGAAACCCTTTGACCAGTAGTTAGACATTGAGCAATTCATTTTACTCACTTAGACATAAGCAAACTGAAATACTCAGCACAGTTCAAAAAGCATACAATTGGGAATGACAAAATGTTCAATGGAGGAAATAAAGATAGAAGAGATTATGGCACATTCACACCAAGGCATGATAATGACAGGTTTTTTTGGTTTGTTTGTTCTTAAACATAAACCTTATTTTAGGTACTGATGTGGAAGGGTATCTTAGACATACTATTAAGTGACAAAAAAAAAAAGCTGTATATATCACAGAACTTGTCCATCTTGAACAACTCTTGACCTACTGTTCACTTTGTATTCAATGCCAGTGGCACCACCCAGAGTTGTGCAATAGCAATTGCCCTGCTCCTATGCAATTAGCATGTAAAAAGACATGGAACTTATCTATGCTTATCTAAAGCTTATCTATGCTTACATAGGCCCTTTGAATGAGAGCCATTAATGGCCAACAGACACCAAAAGTAACTGATACCAAAACTAAAAGAGGCAAGAAGCCCAGTAACTAAAACTGGGCACTCCCTGGGTTCTTCCATCCATACACACTTGCAAGATGTTTCAAAACAACAATAGCAAGATTTATTTACAAACAAAGGGAAACCAACAGTCACTGGAGCCATGAGTGGCCAGTTATCTTACCCCAGTTACTGTCCAGTCTCTAAAGTCCCAAAACAAAGCAACAGGATCCCAGTTCTCAAAGTCCTAAAACACTTCCCAAGAGCTGTCTTCTGCTCACCACAGACCTAAACAGACATATTACATCAAGTCCAGGTTTCTAGCAAGCTATCCTCTCATCGGAGGTCCACAGGTTCCAGGTCTCCCAGACTCCAAGCTTTTCTTTGTTCAGAAGTCCAAATTCCAGTTTCCAAACCAAAGGCCATGTTTCTTAGTAACTTTTCATTTTCCTTTTCCCTGGGGTGACCAAATCCAGGGGTGCAAGCTTCCCTTGGCCCAGTTGCTTCTCCACCAACTGCTTCTGGTCCCACTCTTCGTCCAGCTCCTTCTCCTCCTGACTCCTGAAGCCCCCTGTCTGTTTAACTGCCAGAGTGTGTGTGTGTGTGGGGGGGAAGCAAGCATTTCCTATCAGCCCTGTGGTGTAATTGTGCAAGCCCTCACTTACATTTAATAATAACAAATTGTTGGAAAGGAGGGAGCTGAATAAAGGGTAGAAGTAGAAGGGAGGCTTTTGACTATATTTCTTTTAATACCTGTCTGGGTATTTAAACCATTGACTATATGACCTATTGAGAAGTTAAATCATTTTTTTGAGATATGAAAACCATGTAAACAGTTTGAGGTATGAGGTATGAAAACCATGTAGACAGGCAATATCTTCAGTCTTGACTGAGTTCATTCATCTGCTGTATTGAAATGCTGCTGTCAGTCAGCCTTGTGCCTTCCTGTTCTGTTGCTCCTCTCTAACCTGAATTCTGATTCTCTGCTCTTTCCTACTGTCTCCTATAGTCTCCAAATTCACACATGCTTCTGACATGCCTTCCAACCCTGCCCTTCTTACCATTTCCCATGTGTTTTATGCTCTGAGAAACTCCTGCTTTGTATCACAAGTCCCCCTTCATTTTAAGCAATAGTTTGTCCCTTTCCTCCCTCTTTTAGCGCTGTGGTTAATCTGACTCAGAGTGTCCTTGCACACTACAGCCCTTTCCCAGACAGTCCTCATTTCCTCCTAGACCCCTTTTTCCCTCAGCACCAAGCAACTTGGATAGGATTTCCTCACTCTCTGTGGCCATCTCTAAGCTCTCTCAACAGGGCTCAGTCCCACAAGACTGACCATACTTCAGCAGCCAATCACAAGTTGTAGGTTGTCACCTATATTATGACCAACAAACTATAAATTGAATTCATAAAACCTCATTCATGGGTTCAGTAATTTCCTAGAATGAGCCATAGACCTGAGGGAAACCTTTATGTTGATAATTTATTGCAAAGGATGTAATAAGGTATGGAGGGGTGTGTAGTATTTACTAGTCTTCAACTTCCACCAACCCTGAAACTCTCCAAATCCTAAATTTGGGGGATCTTTATGATTTTTTTCATCACATAGGAATGATGAGTCATTAATTCATTCTTTAGTTCTTTTCCCCTTCCTGGAGTATGAGTGGAATGTTCCAAACTTCTTATCATGGCTTGCTTGTTCTGGTGGCCAGCCCCCATCCTGAAGCTATTCATCAGTCACCAAAAAGTCACTCAATTCAATCACAAAGAACTTAAGAGCTCTGAATCAAGAATGGGGGTCAAAGGTCAAATATTAGAGCAAAGGTTGAGCCTAATGTTCTTTCCACTTAGGAAATAGTGATTATTTTTTTGCTGGGAACTGAGCAGATATATATAAAACACATATGATAGCGCCTTCTTATAATTTCAAGCCCTTATTTCTGATCCCTTTACTCTTATTATCAGGTGTGTTGAGACTTGAAAAAACCTTCATTTGATCCTAATATCTCTTATTACAACAGGTTAACAATTCTTTTTGTCCAAATCCTGTGTGAGTATATGTGAATTACTGTTACCTTCCAGGAACTTGGAAGCATTACCTACCTTCCTGGGTAGCTACAAATCCTCTGACTTCTCTGACTCACCATTCTGCCAAACTTTTCCATCTTATTAATGACCTTCTTTATTGCCACATCTGGTCTTTCATCAGAGTGCCCTTCTCTGATCAGCCTCCCCAACATTGTTACCTCATCACTCTTCATTTCTTTCTCTTTTGCTTCCGATGTCACTTTCCCACTGTCATTCCTTCACACCCTCCCCTCTTTCTCTCTCCCTTTATCTCATTCCTCTTCCTCCCTCTAGTTCCTAACTGTGAATATCCTTTAACACTCCATCTATTCAGATGCTCTCCCTGAAGTCACTGTAAGGGCTTCAACTCTCATCTCCAGAACAACTTTCATGTCAGTAATTCAAACACAGGATAGGACAGCTGCTTCACAGACAAGCACCCTGGATTCATTAATAGAGTAGTTAACGAGCAGCATCTTGTAGCAGAAGCTGAAATTGCCAAAAGAATCTGCATCTGGGTGTGAGTAGGGGGGTTGTTGCCTATAGTGAACCTGTAACCTGCAGTAGAGAGTGTCCTGGGATTCTGTTGGATCATGGAGACTTCATGACCCTATTCCCATGACTCAATCACCCAACAGCATTGCCTCCAGGACACCAGGCTAAGGTCTTCAGTCAAACTTTAGCATAGTTGGAATGGAGTTTCCAAAAGAAAGATGGGAAAAATCCTCTTAAGAATGAGATGTGAGAGTGAAGACCTTCACCACATCTTCCCTGATGCTTCATCACAGGTGTGGTGGGGTTACAATGATTCTTGCCCTGATGGCTTCATATTGTATGTACTGAGCTGGGATGGGAGAGAAATTCTTAGAGAATATATTCACGAGTTATCCTTGAAATAGGTCTAGAGACATTCAAGGCAAGTCAATTTATGTTTTATCCAGTCATCCAGTAATCATTGTTAATAAATATGTTTAAAGCAACATTTTAGCAGGCACTGCACTAACTGCTAGTGATACAAACACCAGGCAACATGTCCCTTGCTTCTAAAGAGCTCTCACTCTGGTTCCACACATCCACATTTTAAGCTACCTGTAATATATTGCCTTTAAGTATAACATGTACCATATACTGTTAAGACTGTCTTATAGAGAGGGGAGAAGCTATCTGTGACAGTATTTATGTTTCACAAAGTGTTTTCTTAGCCATTACCTCATTTAATATTCACAATGTCCCAATGAGATGGACAAAGAAAAATTAGTTGATTATTTTTTGCAGATGAGGGTATCAGCACATAAAGACATCATATGCAAAGTCATGTCTGACAACTTGGTTGAGGGCAGAGACAGGAACAGTGATGAACAGATAGAAGTCTTTGCTTTTTCATCATTTTATATTGCTTTCTTACCTGTTTCTGTCTTTGTAAAGGAGGGTGTCAATCTGGGAGTGAAATTCTTAAGAGAATATATTCATGAGTTATCCTTGAAATAGGTCCAGAGACACTCAAGGCAAGTCAATTTATGTTTTATCCAGTCATCCTATAATCATTGTTAATAAATGATTAAATGTCTATTTGCTATAGTTCCTAACTCTGAGAGTCTCAGACTCTAATAAGTTCCCTCCCCGAAGCAGTCCAAGAGGGACAGATAGACCAAAAAATGAATAGCGTTATTCCTCTCCCTACTTCAAAGACTACTTATAAAGATTATTTATAATGCATCAATCCACTAGAAGCACTCAGTGATGTGATTCATTATCTTAAATACTAAAATGCCATTATCTTAGCATGTGCCTTTGTATGGCACCTTGCAGGCACTTTGTATGCTCCATTTTGTAGCGGATGTAACTCCAGGTTCGCATTAGTTTTCCAAGAATCTGCCTCCCTCTTCTTCTGGGGACTGTAGGATAAGGTGTTTGTTATAGCCCTTCCTCTGAATCACCAAAAATAGTATTTTCAGTGTGGGTTGTTGAGGAAACAATAAAAGTGATGAAGCTGGTTGATCTTAGCAAGTGAGGTAGCTATATCAAACACAATATTCTTCTCATCTCAAAGCACATATTTTGGTGCTTCTATAGTACATAGTTTAATATTGTGGTGGAAGTGCAATGACTAAGATGATGTGTGTGGTTGTTTGAATGAGAAACAGTAGCATCAGCCAGAAAGAGGAAGGAAAAAGGACAAAAAAAAGGAAGTAAAGCATCAAAATTCTTAAAATGCTTCTCCCTCCTTAAATCGAGGCACCAGAACTTAGTATGTCTTGATGTCTTAATATTTTTTCAGTATCTAAAATGAGCACACCAGTAACTCCAGCTCAGCCAGAAGGAGAGAACACGTAGAGAACCTCGTGACGACATTATGTTCCAGGAAAGTTTGCAGTAGTTACAGCAGCAATAGCAGCAGCAGCAGCAGCAGCAGCAGCAGCAGCAGCAGCAGCAGCAGCAGCAGCAGCAGCAGCAGCAGCAGAAGGAACATTGCACTCCCTCAGCCTGCCTCCCTATTCCCCTGGAAGGTCTAAGCTTAGTGTTGTTTTAGGCTCCCTGACTCAGGAAGCATGATCGGATGGAAACAAAGCACCCCACCCTCACCTCCCAGTGCTATCTTGTGGTCAGTGAAGTAACAGCAGTTTGTGCCTCTTAAGAAATACGGGACAGGAGGCCATAGGAAGCCCTGCCAATATGGCAGTGGAGGTGCGTCAGAGAGTATGGTGGCAGGTGGCAGAGGCCAGGAGCCTGGGGGATAATTTACAGTTACAGAGGTTTCTTTCTCTCCCAGTCTTTCCACTGATGGGAATGAGGTAGTGGGCAGCCAAACCAAAAGAAAAGAAAAGAAAAGAAAAGAGCCTGGAGCCTGGAGGAAGAGAGATGTCTTAGGCAATTTGGACGACTTGAATTTTCTCCTTTAAATAACTACACAGTAAGTCAGTATCCCTAGGGCATTTGCTTATTGGCCGCCTTACTAGTTTTCTTGTTTGTTTTAAGGAAGTATTTCTTAAAAATCCTTCTCTGGATCCTATGCTTACTCAGGCTTGTCTTATTCTTGTCATACTGAAATTCTTTTATTCAGAAAAGAACTTTTACTTAGAAAGGAGCTGACTTTGAGACTGGTAACCAGAGTAGCACAAAAACCAATGAGTTGGTGGGCTCATTTTGTAGACAGGTATCAGAAAGAGTACAGCCATTGTGGATCTTTGAGGTGTTGGGTGTCCACAGTTTCCAAGCAGCCCCAGGGCAATCAGTTAGTAGTGACAGCTAGTGGAAGAAAATATAAACTGGGGTTAGGCTCTCATCTGAAATATTGTGTCTACCTTGATTGTAAATTCTTCATGGAACTAGGCAATGGCATACCAGAAAACTGGCTCTTTGTAAAGAAGAAAAGTGCTGGTCTGTAGCATTAGCCAATTTCCATGGTTTAAATACTCTAACAATGGCTAATTTCCAGCTACAGGTGATTGACCTCATTCACAGAATTCCTGGATATTTAACTCTCAGCATTCCAGAGCTGATTCCAGTAGCTCCAACCTACCACTAGCTAAGAATCAAATCTCTGCTTATCACTTCCAACACAGGCCTGGGTCTGATATTGGGTGCAAATAGGGCAAAAACCTCCAACCAACAAACCAGAAGGAAAAAGTGGCACTTTTAAAATCCATTTTATTTTGAGACTAGGTCTCGCTATTTTTGCCTGTGGGGTAACCACAGGCTTACGTTGCCTGGGGTACCACAGACTCAAGCAATCCCCAGTCTCAGCTTCCCAGGTAGCTGGAATTACAGGTGTGCACCACCATGCCCAGCTATATTTTTGGAACTAGGTCTTGCTACATGCCCCGGGAAGGACTCGAACTGCTTTCACTGGTACCAGCCGCAGCTTCCTAGGCTGCCGCTTACAAGCACATGCCACCATGCTCAACTAAATTCCATTTTTAAATGAGTGGGCATTTTTAAAATGAGTGGGTTCTTCCCACTCATGTATGGCAGTTGCAAGAATCACAATGCAATTAAACAATAGGGTTTTATTAACAAAAGGACTAACAAGGGAAACAAACAAAACAATTAAACAAAAGTCTTTAATGCACAAGTGGCCAGTTATCTTACCCCATTCACTGCTTTTAGTTCCAAACATCCCCCAAACACATGTCCAAGATGGTGCCCTTTTGCCCCTCCAAACCTGAGGCAGGGGCTTTGCAAAATCCAATCTTTCTTTTTCATCTTCTCTTCTCTTTTTAGCGTTCCGAGCTGTTCAACTTCTCCAAGGCTTTTTAAATTTTTCTAACAAGTACTGATCCAACAAGCACTGATACAAAATCAGCTTCCCAAATCCCTGACTTTTTCCAAGTTCCAGCTTTCCAGCTTTCCATGTGACCTAGTTCCAGTGCCACACATTTCCTTTTCCAGGCCTGCCTTCAGTGGTGTCTGGCCACACTTACCAGGCCTGCTCTCAGAAACCCCCAGTCACCACTGGCCTGCTGTTCAGCATCTAACTCCATACTGGCTACTCTTCTGCTGGCCACTCTCCCATCATGTCTTCTCGCCACCTCCAGTTCACTCTTCTGACGGGCTTTCACCCAACCTGGCCATTCTGGCTCTTCTTTACCTGCCTGCCATTCTCACGTCTCTCACACTTCTTACTGTATCTCTTATGGTTTCTTTTTGTGTGGCCTTTTCACGCTTCCTGTTTCTTCTTGTGGGTCTTTCTCTCAGACCCCACCCACCAGGATAGTATGACATCCAACACAGTTTTCAACTACATCACTACCAGAAACCCCAGCTAAGCTACCCATTCTGCCAAGTCACCCCATATCAGGTCCACATGTCTGCTTTTCCCCACCCCACAAAAAAGCATTGCCTTCATCTTTGTCTATTATTAGATACATGCTCTTGGCAAGTGTTAGACTTTCCTCAACTACAGTTCTCTTTTCTGAAAAATAACGGTTCAAACACTGTTTAGAGTATCTCAGAGAACTTCTCTATAATTGCTCTTTTCTGAAACTATCCCCTCTCACCTCAAGGTGCCATGCTTTCAGTCCAAAGACTAAACTTTGGACTTCAGCAGATCAGATCAGGAGTCAACAATAACTCCACAGGGTCCATTCATTAGCTGCTCAGTGACCAATCAGCTCACCTCCCTGATGATTTGAACAGCTTACCCCACTTGGTTTTGACAATAGAGAGAGAGGGGACAGAGAATAGTTCTCTCCATGACTATATGCTTTCTCTGCTATTATTTGACTTGACTGTTCAATATTACTTTGGAATCTGGAAGATATTCCAGATAACTCCAGAAACATTTGCACTGAGGCCTCTCTGACTTGGATTTTGTAAATTGCAAACAATAAAACTTTAAAGAAGATAAAATCTTTTCACTGAAGATTCTCAAAGGGTGGTCCCCCAACCACACCAACTTCACCCAGGGACTTGTCAGGGAGGCCAGTTCTCAGGCTCCATCCCAGATCTTTTAAATCAGAAACTAAGGATGGGGCCCAGCAACTTGCTCTTTTAAAAGTATTCTAATGTGTGTTCGCAGAGCTTGTGTTGAGTGCCACCAACATGATAGTGAGCAGGGTATATGTATGTATGTATGCCTATGCACAGAGCAGTATAATTTTTATATTTAAGACATTTATTATTTTTAAGAACAACTATTGCAGTTTTCTTTTATGACTAGTTTATTAGATCAAAAACCAAAAAAGATTTTTATTGATAGAAAGTAATTTTTTAAAGTAGCCTCTATTATGTTTTCAACTTGGAAGAAAATATCACAACTTTAGCTTTTTCAATTATAAAAATTTTTGTTTCAGTGAACCAAGACTACTGCAGTAGAAAATTTTCATTTCAGAAGATCAGGGCAAATTTCAAAGATTGACCTGAAGGAAATAAGGAGAGGGAAAGTTTGAAGACTGAAATTGCTTCCAGTAAAAAACAGAAGTGAAAAATATGCAGAGATAATTTCAGAATAATTAAGGCCAGAAGGAAATGCAGAACAGATGATCCAGAATAGTATTGCATGGGAGAAGATGTCACAAAATGTGCATTAAACATTGAAATGATGAAGTTTCTGACATTAGGAAATAGTGCACTAATGGTCTGTTTACATAAGTACAGTAAAAAGTGAAATAGGACTTGGTTGCTTCTTCACATATCTCAAAATGCAGTTTTCACTGCCAGGTTGGAGAGATGTGGTTAGAAAGTTACAAAGGAATTTTCATGAGGACATAATCTTAAATGGGCAAATGGAAAAAATAGGGCTCTTCTCTAGACTGTGTGTGTGTGTGTGTGTGAGTGTGTGTGTGTGTGTGTGTGTGTGTGTGTGTGTGTGTTTTAAACTAGCATATTGTTTCCATAAGGAAAACCTGCTGTTAAGAGCAGATGTCAGCCTGGGCAACAGGCTGCTTAGCATTAAGCAACTGCAGGCCTGGCAATAGTTCTGGTGCCTTGGAGGGCAGACTCTGTGTCCTGTACTGCACTAACAGACACTGTTAGAGTGTCAACAGTGCACTCACCAGCAGTGTGGGAGATTCCAAACACAGGACCAAGCGTGCATAACTTTTAAGTCAGATAACCAATGGTTAGGAGCTACCTCTATTTGTTCTCAGAGGCTGTTTATTGTGATATCACCTCTGAAGCAAGTTTGCAGAATTCAATGGTTGTTATCTGTTGCCTCTGTAATCAGATGATCCTGGTTTAAATTCTATATCGTAGTGACCTTGAGCTAGTTACTAGACTATGGTGTGTCTACAGTATTCATGATGCAGAAGATATATTTATTGTTTTCTTCAATATACTATACTGTTTGAAGATGATAGAATTTAATAACTAAAACAAACCAAAATGAAAACAATGTCTGCCTACTAGTTCAGGCAAACTACTTGAATATGTTTAGCAGCCCCAGTTACTGAAATAGTCATGAATGTGGTTTTGTCTTCATTGTGCTGAATGTGTACATATAATATTCTTCCCCTCTGTGCCACAGAAATACTTTGAAAGGCTTGAAGGGTTACAGCTGCTTGTCTTTGACGGTTTCTAGATCTCTCATGGCATGTGGAGTTCTGCTTCTGGTTAACTCAAATCCTAAAAGTCATGTGAATGCTGCCCATCAAGGAGCATTTCTGTTAGGACCCAATCTCAGTGGTTGTTCTGAGAAAGAAGTTTATGTCTAGAACACCTTCCATGGATTCCATACTTTGAAAGCAGTAATCCACTCTGCTGATTCTAAGACCTACTCTGATTTTTTCGTTGTTGTTGTTGAGATGAGGTCTTGCTATTTTGCCCCAGGTGGGTCTCGAAACTTTGGACTCAACCGATTCCTAGTCTGAGCAGCCTTCTGTAGACTGTGCTTCCAGGCACACACCACCGTGCCTGGCTGACCTACTCTGATTAAGATGGTACCTGACAATTTGCTTGGGGCGCAAATAAGTCACCTTAAGAGCACCCAAGTTTTCATAAAAAGCTACTAGAGACCTAAGCATACCATTACCAAAAAAAATTAATCTTTTATGGTAGAAAATGGGCACAGTGACAGCTGGTATGGAAATATTTCTGAATACACAGTGCTGCTTGGTTATATATGAATAGATATGTATATAAATAATTTATCTAATCCTAGCACATATTTTTCGAATTCATATAGAGACAGGATCTGCAGCTCCATATGGAAATCTCAGTCATATGTATGTTGCTTTGTTTTTCCTACTACTGTCCTCCTTCTCCCATTGTCCCTTCCCTCCTCTTTCCCTCTGAACCGCAGAACTCTCATGGTGTTTATTGATGCCATTGATTTTTGAAAGTGTTTTCTGACATCAGATTTTCTCTGTAAAGATTCAGTGTTTGTTTTTACTTCTCTGACTTGCTTCAGTACACATAATTCTCTCAAATTCCTTGCATTTTGTTGAAAATGGTTGCATCTACCCTTTCTTATGGCTATATAGTACTCCATGGTGTGAATATAGCACATCATCATGATACTGTCATCCATACTGGGAATTTAGGCTACTTCCCTTTCCTGGCTATTGTAAACAATGCTGCTATGGAAATTGTGGACCATGTGGGGTTTTGTGCTGATGATTTCAAAATCTCTGGATATATGCCCAAGAGTAGGATTGCGTAGTTATATGACACCCCCATTTTTAGTTTTTTAAAGTAAACCCAGATTACTTTCCCTAAAGATTGTACCAGTTTACATTTCCACCAATAGTGTTGTAGGGCTTCTTTTAGCCCTTATCTTTTTCAAAATTTGTTGTTGGAAGTCTTTTATATGTGCCATTCTCACAGCTGAGGTGGTATATCAATGTGGGTTTACTTGCATCTTTCTTATTGGAAGCATCAATGGACATATGTATGTTGGCCTCTAGATACTCCCTTTGGGGAATTATCTGTTCATGTCTGATGCTCATCATCATCATTATTATTATTATTATTTTTGAGACTAGGTCTCGTTATTTTTGCCCATGGAACCGCAGGCTCTCGTTGCCTGGGGTACCACCGACTCAAGCAATCCCCAGCCTCAGCTTCCCAGGTAGCTGGAATTACAGGCGTGTGCCACCACGCCCAACTGTTTTTTTGAAACTAGGTCTCGCTATGGGCCCCAGGAGTGACTCAAACCGCAATCCCTAGCCCCGGCCACTTATAGGCTGAGGCTTACAGGCATGAGGCACCGTGCCTGGCCCCTGACACTCATTATTAACTGGATTATTGATATTTTAATTTTTGAATTGTATGTTTTTAATATATCTGGCTTTAATATATCTGACACAGGCTATGAGTCCTGTGTCAGTCATATGGTATATAAATATTTCATTTCACTCAATAAGGTGTTACTTAATTATTTTATAATCATTTACTGTACAGAAAATTTTTATTTTTTTATTTTTTTAATTCATTTTATTGATTTATCACAATTGTGCATTAATTGATCCCTTCTCCTCCCTCCGTATCCCCCCCTTATCCCCCCTCCAGTCACTCCATCTCCCATTTTTCTGTACAGAAAATTTTTAACTTGACTTGATCTCAGTTGTTTATTTGTGGTTTAGTTCCTTTGTTGTAAGGCTAAGTCACCAAACTGTCGTTATTGTTGTTATCATGAAATATATCACCAATATTTTCTATGTATTTTTTTCAGACATTAAATCTAAATCTTTGATTTATTTGGAGTTTATTTTTAATAGGTGATTAGCAAGTGATCCAAGTTAAATTTTTTTCCAACTTAATTCTTTTATGTGTGAATTTTCAGTTCTCCTAGAAACATTTCCCCTTTTTATGGTCATAACTATTCTTTCCTTATTTTATCACTGTGGCAGCTTTATGATGTCAGTTGTTATGTTTCTGGATTTATTTCTGGGCTTTCTATCCTATTCCATTGATCCACATGTCTCTTTTTGTGCCAATGCTTTATAATAAGGTTTGCAGTTAGGTAACAAACATTATATCTCTGTTTTCCTTTTTTTGTTTTTTTTTTTTTTTTTTTTTTTTTTTTTTTTTTTTTTTTTTTTTTTTTTTTTTTTTTTTTTTTTTTTTTTTTTGTTAGAATTGCTTTTGCGGCCGGGCACGGTGGTTCGTACCTGTAAGCTTCAGCCTATAAAGCGGCCGGAGCTAGGGATTGCGGTTCGAGTCCTGCCTGGGGCCCGTAGCGAGACATAGTTCCAAAAAAATACCTGGGCGTGGTGGCGCGTGCCTGTAATCCCAGCTACCTGGGAAGCTGAGGCTGGGGATTGCTTGAT